>CM023484.1:140284926-140317291 GCA_013339685.2 Hyalomma asiaticum | reverse complement strand
GCAGCAGACGAGAGACACAGACTGGAAACATATTATTAACAGTGGTTAGATATCAACATTGACCTTTGAGTACCAATATCATGGTCACTAGACTTAATAACGGAGACTAACACACGGGACAAGTTCTTTTTTTTTTCGCTTAAATTGTCCATGCGAAAATTAAGGTCCATCTGACATCAGGTGTTACTGTTATTCTTAAACCTCGATATCTCGAGGCCGCCATTGTTTGCCCAGACAGCCTGCTATTTCTTCAAATTTATTTCATTTTCGATATAGTGAGCGAGTATGAACGGTCTCGCTGCTTCCGGTGAAATCTGAGCGTTTAGCCTGTATCCGAGACATGCGCCGTCAGATTTGCAGAGAAAATGCACTGCCGTATCGCATATTTTTTCAGCCTTTTGGCTTTTAGTCATTCAAGAGCTCATGGTTCTCGCCTTACTGGGATATAATTAACGTTTATTTGTGTCTCCTACGCAAACAGGCAATAATCGCAGCAATCGTCCCTGGCGTTTGGTTTTTTTGTTCTTCTGAAATTTTGTTTATCTTTTGCGTAAAGCGTTGTTTCATTTTCTTTTCACCTTTTTACAATTTTTTTCTGTCATTTAGAAACGCCTCATAACTTACACAGCCACGCACTAACGGTGCGATGTAGCTTTCGGTAGCATGTAATAGATCGAAGGGAGCAGTAATATTAAGAGCATCTTGCGTTGGAATGACAAATGCTCAATCACAAATACTAAGCAGTACGCAGCAAGTGAGGCACCAATATTACATGTAATGAAAATCAGATTGAATAACAGTCATGTCAGAAGAATTCTTTATTGTACGATGTACAGTGGTCAACTCTCATATCTATAACGACGGAGCGTCGTGCCCGGAACTGCACAAGCAACATCTACAGTTGGAAACGGGCCACATCTGAGCATGCGCAGCACCACTGACGCACCTGCCTTGCATTCTCGACTCTTGGTTGTCACCGCGGGTGGAACAACCGCTTTGGCCGTCAGTAGCGCTGTCAACGGTCTAGCGCAATAGCAAAAAAAAAGAAAATAAACGAAGCGTATTGTTGGCAGCGCCCGATGCAGGCTGTGCTGCGTTCTAATTCTCCGTTCGCTGTCACATTGTCCCAACAACAGATTTACGCCCACTTATGAACGGTATAAAGCTTTCTGTGCTTTTTTTTTTTTGCGTCAGGCTGCTCGGAAACTGTCTTTCGGCCGGTATAGAATTTTGCGCTTCCAACTGTGAATAGAGTGCTCGAAGCATTTTTGTAAGGAAGGTCGGCTTGCTGATGCTCCCGGTCGTCGGCCAGAGAGGGCTACAACCGACGAAGGATCGATTGATCGTCGTATGTATGGGCAATCCAAACATGTAGTCGCAGTCGACGCATCGTTGGGGAGTTACAATTAATAGTGGCTTTACGAAATCAGGTTTACGAAATTAAATGACAGCACACGGCAATAAACGCAATGCGCTATGAAAAATTCACAGAGCGATGCGCGATATACAATATGCGGCGCATTGCCGGTATGATACGATACCGCAAACGGAGAATAAGTACGCAGTATAAAACGCGCCGATCCGGCTGATTGTACTTTTTTTTTTCCGGCGCTATATGGCTGACAGCGCTTCTGCCGGCCAAAGCAGTTGTCGCCGCCCCGGAGATAAACGAGGACGGAAACTGCAAGGCAACCGCGTCAGTGGCAATGCGCATGCGCGGATGTGGGCCGTTTCCAACTGCAGATGTCGCTCGTGCAGTTCCGAGCACGACGCTCCGTCGTTATAGACATGAGTGTTGACCACTGTACAAGGCAGTCTTCAGTGAAGAAACGAAGGTGTTATCGGGTCTGTCGTTAAAATACTTTAAGACGGCCAAGGCTGTGCGTTGGGCTAGTTGGTGCAACAACCTAAGTTTTACAGCGCCAACGGCACACGGACAACACATAATGACACCACAGCGCGGACTAACAACTGTTTTATTTCCCAGCACACACAGATATATTGCGGGCACTTAAAAGGTTCCGCTTCGTCATCTGTACATAATCATCATCACAAAGGCTTCTTCTTCATCGGGTGTGGGTAATCATCTGGAGTCTGTTCGGTGCTCTGGGCGAGGCCGGTTTGCTGCATCATCGAGGCCTAATAAATACACGGTGACAACCTCATCCGCACAAATGGTGTAGAGTGCTTTTCGGTCCCCGGTCCTCTACCATCCCGATCTCACTCCTGGAGCTCCGACCAGGTCGCAGATTTTGCCATCTGTCCAACGTCATGTCCCACGACGCGCCAGCCGATCCATCTACTTCTGCTCTCTCGGCCCCGGCTGCTGCATTGCCTCCCTATTTGAGTATCAACGGGCACCAGTGCGACCCCCACCTGTTCGCTGGACTCCGCGGAGAGGACTTTCAGGATTGGCTAGACGACTATGATCGGGTGAGCGCTGCCAACCATTGGGACGAGCCGCACAAGCTACGCCATGTGTCCTTACGGGAGTAGGCAAGACATGGTTTTTCAACCATGAAATCGATTTTCCAGACTGGCAGAGCTTCAAGCAAAAGCTTGGACGAGTTTTCGGCACACCGGCCGTTAGATCTGCGCCCGCTAAGACGCCCGATACTCGTCGATAAACAACTCGGGGAGTCCTACACTTCGTACATCGAGGATGTCCTCGCCCTTTGTCGACGTGTGAACGCGGCCATGACCGAATCAGACAAAGTTCGGCATATACTCAAGGGCATCGGTGCTGTCGCGTTCAATGCGTTGGCCATCCACAACCCCAACAGCGTCGCCGATATTGTGGCTACGTGCCAGCGTCTTGATGAACTTCAGTCTGTTCGTTTGCAACCGGACACAAGTGATAACATCACCGCCGCTGACCCCTGATTACCTAGGATGATCCGCTCCATCATGCAGGAAGAACTCCAGTTTCTTGGCTTCGCCGTAAGCCCTCTGCCTGACCACGCCTCCAGTGCCACTTTGCGAGACGTCGTAAAGGAGCAGTTGGCGTCTAGGCTGGCACTGGCTACACGGAACCTCAGAACCCTAGGCCCCAGTCAACGTACGCTCAAGTTACCGGAGTCTCACCAGCCGTTGTACAACCGATGCCTCCTAAGCCGACGCAGGCACACCTGGCTTCTATTTCTACCGGCGCACGTAGCCCACAATCTTGCCCGCAGTGGCGCCCGACACGTCCCATATGTTATTACTGCGGATATCGGGGCCATATTTCACGCTTTTGCCGTAAGCGTCAGCAGGCCGAGCGTCGCGGATGCGACGTATCCGAACGGGGCGACCTTTCTGTGACAACCTCATCCCAACGCCATCCCTATTCTCCGCCTCCCGCCCGCTCTGGTTCGCCAAATGCAGCGTCTGAAACGGGCCCTCACTACCGTCCTGCCAGACGTCGTTCTCCGTCACCACTTCGTCGTTCTACGTCTCCACTACGACCACTCTCCCTATTTGCCGATCGCAGTCAGGAAAACTAAGTCATGCAGCTTTTCGAGGAAAAGCTGCATCAAACGACAGGACAGAAATTCCTCCAGCGCACCCGCGCAATGTGATTTTGGTTGTGGTCGAAGGCATAGAGTTTCCTACTAAAATACTAGAGGGAAAACTGGCGCTAGTGTCTATGGGAGTTTCAAAAAAGGCGGTTGAGCCAGCATGGGAATGATGGGTATGACATGGATTTGCCTAGTCTTCATTGTGCTGGCTTCATATGGCTTTGCAGCTTCAAAAAATAGGTCGTTTACGACAAAATACTGCACTAAAACGGAAGACTTTGGAATAACTATGTGCGTGCGTAGATACCAGTTGCTTTTTAGCGGTTAGAAAAATACTGAATGCTCAGAAATTTAGCAATATTGTGCGATACGCAAATGTTGCCTCCTCTGCTTGCACCCAGATTTAGCAGCGTCCATACAGGTTTAAGTTCCAGATATATTTGAGTTTGAACTTAAAATAAAGATTTTTGCTCTTGTAAGTGACGTGCTGACATTGTCAAGTGTGTAAAGTGTAGATGTGTCTTCTAAATATAACAAACGGGCTTTCGCTCGCTTCCTTTAGTGCAGGGCAAGTGCTCCACTGTATTTTCACAAACTATATGCATGGGCCAAGCCCCTGCGCAAGGCCGTAGCAGGAACGCAATATCGCCCATCGCTTGGTGGTTGGTTTTGTGAAAAAAAAAAACAATAACGTGATGTTCGATAAACAGCTATGCCGTTAAATTCCGTCGGAAACTGCGCCTCGGCTTCGATTCGAGCTAACTTTCTGAGCGTCGACCGCAGGCGCGTCTGCCTATCGCCCACTGGGTGTCTACTACGCACGATAACTGTGCGTCTGCTTGGCGCATGCGGTCAGCGTTGAATTAATCAGACAGCGGAATTGAAATGATCTTGTACCGGATATACGGACAGCCTTGTCACAAGGGATGTATGTCAGCCGTGAAAGCGACCCTATACTTACAGATTCTTTCGCACTTGATACAAAAGTAAAAAAAGGAGAGCAGCAAAATCACGTCGATAAGGTTCGCGAGACGCAGCGCAAGGAGTTCTTAAGTTGGGTAAAATACCACTGCAAATAATATGTGTACCCATTCATCAACAAACACAACAGCGAGACAGACTGCACGGCACCTCATCATTGCAAACGACTTAAGTACATGCGACAGTCTCATGATCTCTAGCAGTAAAGCGTGCACTACAGCCGCTGCCTTCGTCACGTAATGAAAAAGTGTAGTAATGTCACTCGCGTCACCAACACTAAAAAACAGAAATAAACAAATCCACCAGAACGTTTGAAGCCGCAGGCAAGAAGACTAGACAAATCCATGTCATACCCATCATTCCCATGGGATCTTCACGATCGCAGCGCCAGTTTTCCCTCTAGTATTTTAGTAGGAAGCTCTATGGTCGAAGGTAGTCACGTGGAAGCTTTGATCAACATGTGTGCTTCGGTATCGGTTATCCACGGTGGTTTGTGTACAAGTCTGCGAAACGTTACGACCCCCTATGACGGTCCTACACTCATGTCTGCTCAAGGGGACGCGATTCGCCCTTCCGCTATATGCACTGCTCGGGTTTACATCGGTGTAACACTGCATTTCATATACTTCGCAGTGCTGTGTTCGTGTGCGCACCAAGTTATCCTAGGCTGGGATTTCCTTGCTGCAGCATCAGCTTCCATCTGCTGCCGGCAGCGTGTTCTTCACATGGACGACACCGACTATTCCCTTCATGCAGGTGATGCACCACTTTGCTTGCTGCAGAAGATACGGAGATACCTCCGGGCCATTAGCGGATTATTACAATCACGTCTGATGTCATCGACAGAGGCGATGTGCTCGCACTTCCATCCGAACGCTGGATCACAAGAGGCATTGCTTTCGCGACAGGCCTGGTTCGGTTTGCCGATGGATCCGCCCATCTTTGCGCGGCAAACACATCTGAAAATGTACTCATCCCTAAAGGCGCTACACTGGCTGGCACCACTGGTTGTGACTTTCTCTGTGTTGTTCCCCTAAAGAAAGCTTCACCTGGAGTTTCTTCTTTTGGAGGTTTCGCTTCTCTGTCTGCCATTGCAGTGGCCATTAGTCTCGACCTGTCGCCTCTACAGTCGCAACAGTTGCTTGTCTTACTGCGAAAACACGAAACTTCGTTTGACACGCACTCCGCTTCATTAGGACAGACCTCCGTTACCACACATCGGATTGAGACAGACGGCAGATCCATCGTGCGTCCCCGCCCTTATTGCGTATCGCTAACCGAAAGGAAGGTAATCGAAGAAAACGTCGCCGATATGCTGCAACGGAATATAATACGCCCGTCTACTAGCCCCTGGTCATCCACTCTCGTCTTGGTGAGGAAAAAAGACGGCTCTGTGCGATTTTGCGTGGACTACCGAGCACTCAATAAGATCACGCGCAAGGATGTATATCCTATGCCGTGCATTGACGACACCTTGGATTCTCTGCAGGGCGCAGAGTACTTCTTGAGTCTTGATTTGCGTTCGGGCTATTGGCGAATTCCTATGCATGAGGACGACAAAGAAAAAAAAAGCGTCTTCAACACCAGATGGACTTTACGAGTTCAATGTCATGCCATTCTGTCTCTGCAATGCTCCCGCGACATTCGAGCGCATGATTGACACCGTTCTCCGAGGCCTGAAATGGAAGACTTGCTTTTGCTATTTAGCGACATTGTTATTTTCACATCAAGTCTCGCAGCACTTGCAACGTCCTGACCAAGTTTTTACGTGCCTTTCCAACGCCGGCCTCCAGTTGAACACCAAAAAATGCCGCTTTGCGAGCAAGAGCATTAATGTTTTAGGGCACATTGTGAGCAAGGATGACATTCGTCCCGACCCGGACAAGGTTTCGGCAGGTACGCATTTTCCGCGTCCTGAAAAGGCGAAAGACTTCCGAAGTATCTTGGGCCTCGCTTCCTAGTTTCGCAGATTTATACGTGACTTCACCTCCATCGCTTCACCTTTTCATAAGTTACTTCGTGCTGGTGTTTCCTTCGCATGGTCACCTGAATGTGAATTAGCGTTCGCGCGTCTTAAGGGTGCCCCTACATCGGAACCCGCACTTTGCCATTTCAATGAATCTGCACCTAGACTCTTGCATACGGACGCAAGCGGACACGGCACTGGTGGTATTCTGTTACAGCGGGACGAGTCTTCACGACAAAGGGTTGTCGCCTACGCAAGCCGCGTACTGACTAACGCCGAGAAAAATTACGCGATCACTGAGCAAGTGTGCCTAGCTTTCGTTTCGTCCGTCCACAAGTTCATGCCTTATCTTCACGGGGGCCATTTTACTGTCGTCACGGATCATCGTGCATTGTGCTGGCTTTCGACGCTTGAGAACTTGTCCAGACGCCTTGGTCGTGGGTTTCTTCGCCTGCAAGAACGCGACTTCACTATTGTTTACAAGGGCGGCCGAAAACACCAAGACGCTGGTGCGCTCTCTCGCTGCCCACTTCCTTCCGCGCCATGCAGTGGTCATTCAGATGCCTTCCGTGACATGCTTTCGAACGCTCACACTTCGAGTGTTTTGTCCTGTATAGCTCCAGATGCGATGCCTCCGGTAGACCACGACTCGTTTCTATGCCATCAACTTGCGGACTCTTATTGCCGACGCATAATGGACCGCCTTCAAGGAGCTTCGCGACCTCCTAACGCCCGCCTTTGTCGAGAGCTGGAGCAGTTCAAGGGCGACAACACCGTCCTGTACCGCCATGTCTATCACTCTGACGGTCCACGCTGGGTTTCTGTTCTGCCTCGCTCGCTTCGGGCCCATGTCCTCAGTGCGTATCACGAGATCACTGCTGACCATCTTGGCGTGGCAAAAACCTATGACCGAATAAAAGGCAATTTCTACTGACTCGGTTTGTCTGCTGGTGTGGTGCGCTATGTCGCTTCCTGTCCACTTCGTCAACGTCGCCAGCTCGGTACATCTGGTCCGAGCGGAGAGCTTTAGGCGGTCCCGTGTCCCTCGGAACCATTCTAAGTCGTCGGAGTTGACCTGTATGGTCCCCTTCTGGTGACATTCGCTAGTAAGAGGTGGATCGTAACTGCCGTTCATCACTTTACACGATACGCGGAAACAGCTTGCACGAGTTCTGCCTCAGCTCTTGACGTCGCTGACTTCATGCTTCAAGCCCTAATACTGCGTCACGGCGCTCCTTGTGTTTTCCTGAGCGACCGCGGAAAAGCGTTCCTGTCGCAAGTGGTAGACGAAATGCTCAAAACATCTGGCACCACTCACAAAGCTACGCCGAGTTACAATCCGCAACGAACGGCTTGACTGAGCGATTTCATAGAACGTTTCCGACATGAATAGACATCTCAAAAAGCGTATGTATGTACAACGAGACCACAACCAGACCAAAAAATCTGGCCATGTACCGCAACCAGACCATGTATGTACAGCCAGACTACAAAAGTGGGACATAGTTGCGCCTTTCGTAATGTTCGCATACAATACTGCTGTCCAACGTGCAACCGGATACTCTCCCTTCTACCTTGTTTATGGCCGTTCGCCGTCTTTCTTCCTTGACGCGACTCCAGGAGTATTTGACTAATCTCAGTTTCGCTTCATTGGCCTCTACACCGTCTTAGTGCATGCGTCTCCCGTGAACTATCGGGTAGCACCTGTTGTTCTTCCAATCGACTGTCGCTGCCGCGCTACCGAAGTGGTTCATGTTTCGCTTATGAAGCCTTTCACAAGGCGCGCTCCGTCTTATTAAGCTGTGGCCAGGATGGCCGCTCTCGCGCCGGGGGAGTTTATGCGCACTCTAGAAACAAGGAGAGTGCTGCGCACTCACTTCGGGGGAGCACTTTCCTGTCCCAAATTTAACTCCCTTTTTCAGAGAATATCTGCCCCATTTCATGCATGGTACAGAACTCCTTGAGGCATGTAGTAGGACGTTTCCGAAGGGGATTCTAACAGTCTTTTGAAGAGAGCTCTATTACCTCCCCCCCCCCCCCCAAGTTGGGTGCTAGTACTTACCCAGAGGGAGTAGCATAGACAAAAAAGCAAACAGCGTGTTTTTCGAGCAAGCTACAATGAGCAGGCATTTAATTGCATCAGATTGAACATTGAGCATGCAGATTGATATGACGCAACTATAGCAATGCACACAACCCACAGCACACTCGAGATACACAGTCTTACACTGAAGTCCGGTATATATAACCCGGAGTCTTGACCTGCTATGTAGCGCCAGTGGTAAAATACTGTTCTGTGTAATTAAGCAATAAGTATGCATAGAACATATGCAAGGAATCAAGGACGCGAGCGCTTATTCACAGCGCCTCGCTCATGGGTTACATGTCGCAAAAAACAATTTCCTTCAGAATTTACGGTGATGGTGCTTGTCTAACGTCGACTGTGATTGTAGAAGTGTTAACCGCATATATGCAAAAGAAAGAAGCAATATATGTGTAATCCTGTATTTCAGCATAGTTTTGAGTGTGCAAGTTTCATCCACCCCATAAGAATGTGTGGTGTCCTACGCTCGACGTACGACCTAAACATGGTTCTCCGAACAAGAAAGAAGAATGCAAGTCTTGCAGAAGGGCAATGAGTTCGCGGCGATGTATGGGTGATAGATAGGCGGCAACAGACGGACAGAAACCGTCCGGGGCTAAAGAGCTCAAAAGGGGTGACATCACGGCATTCACTCGATGGCAGGATTGATGGTCAGTTACTTCCACGGTATGTAGGAATTTGAACTCTTACACATCACCCAATGGACTCGCCACGAAATAGAGTAAGAAGCCACGAGAGGATTGTGGTAGCGCCAGAGTCCACGGTAAATACTGCAAACGGCAGTCGCGAACAGTGACGAGGGAGAAATACATCGGACGGGGAAAACAAGAGCAATCCGTCAGGTGTGGTTAGGCAGGAGAGGGCTACGATGGTTTTCGCGGAAATACCAGTATCGGCAGCATATAGTGTAAGAATAAGTTGGGTGCTGACACTCGCCGCTCCGCGTAGGGAGAGGTCGCGGACAGCTTGTGTTCGCAGATGACCTTGAAAAATCGGCAGTTTCTGCCACTGGAATACAGATGGCGCTATTGTGTGGGGTCCCAG
The DNA here is from genome assembly GCA_013339685.2 of Hyalomma asiaticum. Taxonomy (NCBI): domain Eukaryota; kingdom Metazoa; phylum Arthropoda; class Arachnida; order Ixodida; family Ixodidae; genus Hyalomma; species Hyalomma asiaticum. The sequence goes on along the minus strand of CM023484.1, from coordinate 140,307,696 downwards.
TAGGGTGCCTCGATGTGCGCGCGCCTCCGCTCCAGGATGGAGACACCTTTTGAAAGACCCCGCGCCGCCTGGCGGCCATATTGGTTCGAAAGTGTCGGGCGGCGCGCAGAGGCTAGCGTGCGAACGGTGCTGTAAACACGTTGTTCTCGACGTTTGAGATCAGTTCTTTGGCCGCTATGACAGGCTGCTGTGTGCCATGGTGTACTAGTTCACACGCGAAAGGCCAGCGGATGTTTCGCTTCCCTCGCGAGCGAAGAAAAAAATTGACGGCAGATCCACGAGGTGAATGATGATGAGATTGGGCGAAGCTCCTGGAAGTAATCATCGGTTAAACCGTGAAATTTCTTCCGTTAATTCGCCCGATAAAATTGACGTTAAACGACTGACAAACCTGTATCGCGATATGGTTTTGAATATAAAACCATTGCTTTAGAAAACACCTGGCGTCTTTCGTTAAGCAGCTGGCGTCTTTTCGTTTTGCTTTAGAAACATCTGGCGTCTTTTCGTTTTGCTTTTAGAAAACATCTGGCGGCTTTCGTTGGTTTATTTCATCAATCAACGGCGTTTTGAACAAAACTTTTATTGTTTAATCACGCGCAGGAGAAATCTCACCAGGCACTACCTTGGAGGTAAACAATGGCTGCTAATGGGAATGAGAGACAGAAGAAGTCGGCTTTTAGCTAACACTTACACTTCTACTTCTACTAACGTTTCCTACTGGAACTTGCCAATGGCTGCTAATGGGGAATGAGAGACAGAAGAATTCGGCTTTTAGTTAACGCGCACGCTGCGAATTTTTTATTGTTCAACAACGCACAGGAGAAATCTCCCACCGGCACCACCTTGGAGGTCAAAGCGTAAGACTGGTTACGCACTACGACTACGACGAGGGACGAACGGGTGCCGCTTTAAGGAGCTTCGCCCCTAAAAAATGGGAAGCACAAGTGAAACGCCACCGCTGGCGTCCGACCGACAGCACCAAGATATGCGAGGTTAGTTGTTGACTTGTCTCGCATGTGGCCGTGCATTTTTTATCGCTGGCGGTGAGCATGCTGTTAAAGAAATGCTTGTTTGTCTCGCTATAGCTGCATCGCATAATCATCGCGTGAAGCTGCTTTTACAAAGAGGATTTTAAGCGTTGCGTTAAGCCTTGCGGAGTGAATAGATGCTTCGGCTACCTTGCCGATAAGCTTAGATAACCTTGGTCAAGACAAGTTAATCATGCCCTGTCAATTTTGGTATACTGAAAGTTAATAAAAGAGCCTTTAGAGCTGTATTACCGAGTCATGTATGCCATGGCCTGCATGACATGCATGACATGATTTATGTGTTATTACTAGTCATTTATGTTAGTCATACTCTTACCGTGCCATGTCAATATTGGTAGTCAACAAGTTATTAAGTCCGCTATTGATGCCCCATGACTTGGTCATGTGTCATGGCGCACATGACATGCATGACATAATTTTCATGTTAGGACCAGTCGATTATGATAGTTATGCCCTCTTATCATGTCGTGTCAATTTTGGTAGACACCAAATTAAAAAATTACACCATCTCCCGCTAAAGGGGGCCATGAGGCTATGCTAAAGCCGGAGCACTTGCACGATAGCGTTCCGTTGGCGTTCGTTGGGCATGCCACCGCCCTCGCGTCGTGGAACGCGAAGAGGAACACTACGCGCGTCATTTCTTCCCTCTAGCCTGGCCGTTAATTCACACGGGGTGAGCGCATGCGCAATAAGGGTGGTCACGCCGCACACCACCACCGGTTTGAACTCGGCCATAAGATGATTCGCATCTAATAACGTGGCTGTTAGAGCTCCATTACCGGGTGATGTATGTCATGGCGTACATGACATGCATGACAAGGTTTTCGTGTTATACTCAGCTATTTATGTTACTCATAATCTCTTATCACGCCATGTAAATTTTGGTGCTCTACAAGTTAATAAAACCGTCATTTGAGCTCCATGACCGGGTCATATATGTCATCGCGTATATGACATGCATGACATCTTTTTGGTGTTATGACCAGTTATTTTCTTTCATCTTACGCTGTTATCATGCCCTGTCAATTTTGGTATACATAAAGTTAATATTACGGCCGTTAGAACACTATGACCGTGTCATGTGTGTCATGGCGCGCATGACATGCATGACATGATTTTCGTGTTACGACCAGTCATTCATGTTAGGCATACGCTCCTATCATGCCGTGTCAGCTTGGGTACACATCAATTTACTAAAACGGCCGTAAGAGCTCCATGACCGGGTCATGTATGTCATGGCCTATATGACATGCATGCCAATGTTTTCGTGTTATGACCACTCATGTATACTTTCCTCATGCTCTTATCATATCATGTCAATTTTGATATACATGAAGTTGGCCAAACGGCCGTTGTAGCTCCTTGACCATGTCACGTATGTCATGGCGTACATTAAAGGCATTCATGATTTTCCTGTAATGGGCAGTCATTTATGTTTTCAACATGCTCTTGTCATGCCGTGTCATTTTTGGTACTCATCAACTTAATCAATCGGCCGCAAGAGCACGAGAATCTACGCAGCCAGTGAGATAGATAGACCGATAGATACGCTCTAAATGCCTTTATTTCGCCATCAAATGTTTCGTGCGTAATAATTAGTGCTAATCTATTTGTTACCAACATTATATGTGCAAGCCCTACCGCCGGAAGGGATAAACTGAGCCAAATTACCGCGCGTTTCGCTGGAAGAGTTCCATCTATGCATGCCAGGCATTGCCACCGAACGCGAACGTTTGAACCAATATGGCGTCCACAAGAGCAGTGTCTCCACCCTGTTCCGGAGGAGCACATCGAGGCACCCTAGGGTCCCAGCAGGGTTTTGAGGGCCCGCAGTGGGGTGGCGTGTGGCGTGCATTCAGAACTTCGGAAGCTTTGCTCACCACACGTGCAGTTTGCGTGTGCATCTGGAGGCTCGTCTGTGAACTAAAAAAGCGCGTTGGTTTGCCCGTCAGCGTGGTGAGTCCTTCTTCCGCTGATTTGCTTGCATTGCCGCGACATCCGACGTCCAGTGCCAGTCAGCTGCGCCTATGCTGCAGCGTGCCCCTCAATATGGGCAAAAAATGTTTTGTCCGTAACTGCGATTCCGTGTACGGGACCTGTGCGGAGCGTGTGTCGCTTTTCAAGGCTCCACATGAACCTGAGCGCTTAGAAAAGTGGCGACGGGCGATTCCGAGGGCCGACAGGGTATTGCAGCCTACCGACCACGTGTGTGCGAAGCATTTCCCGGATGAAGTGATATCTACAGCATACCACACAGAGTACAAGGGAAACGTCCTTCTCCATGCTCCGAAGAAACCTGTGCTCTCACCCGAGGCTGTTCCTAGCATATTTCCTAACTGCCCGAAATACCTGACCGTGCCTCAAAAATCACGAAAACCACCGCGAAAACGGCAGGCTCTGGTGCCTACCTCGCGGAATCAAGGACAGCCAGTGGTGCCAAGTACTTCTGAAGAGCTTCGTCAGAATGGCGAGAATGCACCAGGATTGCAGACAAGTTCAGAGGATGCCGACACCGAATCAACAGGCGCGCTGCGGAAGAGGCCACGTCTTGATTTCAACAGCTTCGAGCCAAGTGCACATGAAGAGGGTGCTTTTCAACGCGAAACGAACACACGCACTTCTGATGCAGTTAGTCAGCAAGCCAAAAAGGAATTTTTTTTCATTCAGGAGCTATTCTTCTGCCTGCTTCATCCAAGCTCACTAGCAGCAAGGAATCGTCAAATATTCTAAAATAACCATTGAACAGAACTTAGCGTTAGCGACTTCTGTGACGCTGTTGTGCTTTTCTTTATACAATCGTGATATTGTTTAGATTTCAGTTAGCCCGCCGGGTCCTTCATGAACCTTCAATACGCAGCATTCGCAAGGTTAATATTCATTCACCTCCTTGCTGTGTCAAGCGTAATAACAAAATAAAAGTTAGATTAATTAAGCGTACGGAGCAAGGACGAAAATATAAGAGTAATTTCTTTGATATAAGTTATGTCATGCAGGTGACTTTGGTTATTTTGCAGTGGTTGAAACATTCATTGTTCTATTTTTCTTTTGCATGCAGCAACACGTTTCTGCTTCCATTGAAAAAAATGTAAATTCGGAGCAAGAGAGCAGCCTTGGTCCAATGGAAGAGCAGCGATCAACCGAGTGCCAGTTCCTCCACGCCGAAGAACAAGAGATGACAATGTCGACTTTGTTAAGCTGCGCTTCTACTCTTCATCTTCCAAGTGAAGCGTGGGCAGTCCAGGTTTCTGACAGATTTGGGGTTAAATCTGTTGTTTGCAGTGAGCTAGCTTTGCCTAGAAGTAGTAACGAGGCGCCCTTTCATAAAAAAGCGCTTGAAGTGACCACAGCACATAATTCTCTATCAGTGAAATGCTTTATGTGTGGTCATTTTGTGAATGTACAGTGCATAACTACGGCGTTGCCCTTCAATTCATTAGCAGATATAGAACGTGCGCTGCAGGTCTTTCATGAATTGCATGTGTGTGCAGGCGGTCCAAGTTGTGAAATGTACGATAACATACACCCAGAATGTGCATATATTGACAAATGTGGAGCCTGGCGGCACAGCAGTTGCACTATAGTGACAGAAGGTGCAAGTTGCAGTGCATGTGTTAAGTTGAAAGACGTGCTTCGTATACATACTGCACGAAAAAAGAAAAATTCTCAACTGAAACACATTCGTATCCTGGTCAGCCCGTCGAAGAAAACGCGCATTGAAAGTTGAGGCGAGCAAGGATAGCATGCTACAAGTCGAAAGTGCGCCTTCAAAAACAAAAAAATAATGTTCAACAGGAACTATGTGAGTGCAAATCAAAGCTACAAGACCTGAACAATGAAACACTGGAACGCCTTTCCAAAGAAGCAAACCTTCCTGAAGCGCAAATGCTAGTCTTAAGGAGTGTGTAGCGGCAGGAAAAGCTCGCTCAAAAAATGGTAGGGGATACTCAGATAAATGGATCTTACTCTGCCTTCTCCTTCATATTCGGTCACCTGCAGGATACAGGTTCCTGATGGAGAGTGAAATTCTTGCACTGCCTTCAATACGGACTATACAACGCTATATCTCATTGGTGGGCTTCAAGACAGGTTTTGATAGTAAATTCTTCACAGCCTTAAAAAGTAAAATTCAAAAAAGGATGACTTCAGGCGGCATGGCATTATCATCTTTGATGAGATGCAAGTGCGTAAAAGTAAACGTGTTAACTCAAAGACAATGACCTATGTTGGCTTGGCCTCAGAGACGGCGAACATTGGCGAACTTGCAGACCATGCTCTTGTTTTTATGTTTTGTCCTTTGGTGAAAGTTATGCTCAACCAATAGGTGTTTTCGCAGCAAAAGGCTCCACAAGGAGCACTATCCTTGCGCAGTTGCTCCTTCAAGCAATCATACTTATGGAGGAAGCTGGAGCAAAAATCCTTGGCTTTGTGTGCGATGGAGCTTCGACAAACAGGAGCATGTGGGGAACACTTGGAATAAGTGGGTCACTAGATAACTGCCGGAACTTCTTCACGCACCCAAGCGATCCTACACGCAAAGTCTTTGCATTTTCTGATGCTCCACATCTCTTCAAATGCATCAGAAATCGTCTTCTGCAACAAAGATACCTGAAGAAGAATGAGCGTTGGATAAGGTCGGAAGATTATGCAGCAGTATATAAAGAGGACCAAATGAATGCTGGAGCACTGAAGGTATGCCCGAAAATAACAAATTCCCATATCTATCCGAGCAACTGCGAGAAGATGCGCGTAAATCTTGGAAGTGTTCAGCCGCTCGATGGCATCGGGCATTGAATTTTACAGGAACCATGGTGTGCGCAGCCTCATAGGCAGTGAATCCACGAAAGAATTCACCTTGTTTCTTAATAATCTTTTTGATGCTTTAAATCGCCGATTTCCCCGCTAAGGTGTCACAAAGGATGGCTCTGACTTCGGCATATTGCCACAAGGGCTAGAATGGTTGGACAACTGGGAAAAGGAACTGCAGAATGGAGATATTATCAAAGACATGTTCCTCACAAAAAGTACCGCGGAAGGACTTCGAATTACGCTGAGATCAACGAAAGAACTATGTGAGGTTCTTTTCCATGAGCACAAATTCAGGTACATTCTCAAAAATAAGATGAACCAGGACCCAATTTAAAGATTCTTTGGCAAAATAAGACTTGCTGGAAGCCAGAATGATCATCCTTCCATGCCCACGTTCCTGCAACTTTACAACACAATGTGCATATATAGCCTTCTGAGGCCTCCCAAGTTTGGAAATTGTTTCGTGGTTGATGAGAAGCCTCTGCTAGATACTTCCGATTTCAGGGCCTTGATCGAACAAAGCAGTGCAAGCAACACTTCTCCTGCCTTTGTTGATCAGCTGAAAGGAAAGCTCGATAAATTGATTCTTGTAGAAGACTGGGAATACGAAGACATTATCTCAGCAAACGAAAGCAACACAGCACATGTAGTTGACTGCATATTGTACTATGTGGTTGGGTTCTTGAGCCGAAAGTTAATGAAAATCACCAGTTGCTCTCGTTGCCGGTCTGCATTTACGGTTCCTGAAAACAGCTCTGCAGAATCATCCCTGACTAACACGAAGAGCAGAGGTGGACTGTTGCACCCTAACCTGAAACTCGTTGAACTGTTAAGAATAGCGGAAGATTACTTCTCGAAAAATGCAGACAGTCATTCCATATACTGGAAAACAGTTGAGCATGTGCTTGACACAAACAGCGTGACTTTTCCATGTGCTGAGCACAAAGAGGAGGTCATTGCGCAAATTCTCCACTACTTCATAACGATGAGAATGAGGCAGCATTGTAAGGTCGTGAGCGTGAAATTAAAGAAGGAAGCCCAAGAGAAAAAGAAACTAGCAAAACTTTGCTCATCCTCAACTTTAATTCCAAGTGCATAGAACATATTTTTTGTTACATTTCTCACGATTGTGTGGTGGTGAGCTTTGTGACAGAATAAAGTATGTGTTTTCCCTTGCCTCAGCATACCATTCTTAACATTTCATATGGCAAGTATAGAAGCACACTAAAATCGCTAAACCTGCATATTGTTAAGCATCTCTTTGTAATATCTATATTGATCCCTGTTCTCTCTAAATGCATGAGGCAGAAGGTTAGAAGGGGCACGAATATGCATGGGCAAGTACAAAATATACTGCTTTAGGAGCTGCACAGCATTTAAATGTGCGACACTGTAAGTCATATTGCACACGGCTTGCTATACTGCCGCAAATACAGCCACCATCGTCTTAAGCCGAAACTGAGCCAGTCTCGAAATTGTTAGCTGAAGGCTTGCAGGAGTCATGTGCCGAACTAAGCTTCTAGATGAAATTGTTGAAGGTGCTTTGAGGAAGTTTAATTTTCTTTCGCTTCTGTTAACAGGAGAACTTGACGAGAACAACCAGAAAGTGCACTCGATATGCGGACTTCACCGTACGCTGTAGTTGTCGGAGCTATTAGAAAAACGCTCGTCAGAAGTGAACACCACACACACTCAGATAAGCGGTCCGATTACTGCTGGTGCCCGGTGTACTTATGCAACAGTATCGAGGTACACCCCGTTCTTTTCACCCCGGCACAAGCGCGATAAACAAGGAATGCGCGGCAGCGATCTACTTCTCTGTGCGCCTCAGTGGTGGATGGATGGATGGATGCTATGAGCGTCCCCTTTGTAACGGGGCGGTGACATGTGCGCCACCAGGCTCGTAGAACATTTTTTTCTCTCTTTAAATTTTCCTCATGCCTTTTAAATTTACTTCAATCAAATCGATCATACGAGGGAAAACGGAAATTCATAGCCCAGTTCCCTGCCCCTTATGGCAGAAGGTCCATATTTTTTTATAATTCTTTTTGTCCGTTCTCTCTAGTTTTCTGCCACCAGTATTCTAACCGTCTCTTACTTATTTCAATCGCGGCTATGTTCAGCTTCCCGTTGTTCGCCCTAAACCTCAAGGCTTCCTGTAGGATGGTGCCCAAACGTACACCTGGGTGGATATTTCCGCATTCAATCAGAACATGCTCCGTCGTTTCCCTATCTTCCTCACAGCATGTGCATTTTTCTTCTCCTTTACTGAATTTCGCTTTATAAATACGCGTTCTAAGACAGCCCGATCTCGCTTCAAACAATAAAGCGCTTCCTCTTGAATTATCATAAAATGCCTCCCTCTTTATTTCGTTTTCGCCCTCTCGGTAGTTATTCAGAGTTGGTTTTTTTCCATCGCTGCCCTCCAGTAAATCTTCTCCGCCTCTCTGACTTTTCCCTTTACGCTCTTTATTGTCAATTCTCTTAGAGCCGTATATTTACTGGTGAGCGTCCTAGTTCTCTTTCTCCACTGCGTGTCAACGCTCTTTCTATATAAATAGCGGAACACCTTCACTGCCCACCTACTCTCTTTCATATTCCTTAGTCTCTCTTCAAACCTTATTTTGCTCTGCGCTTCCCTTGCCTCAAAACTCGCCCATCCCATATCGCCCTTTACAGCCTCGTTTGTCGTTTTCCCGTGGGCACCCAACGCGAGGCGTCGCACAATTCTTTGATTCACATCCATTCCTGATTGTATCTCTGGCCTCATGCACACCACTGAGTTCCCAAATGTAAGCCCCGGTACCATTACCCCTTTCCACAGACCCCTAAGCACCTTGTACCTATTGTGTCCCCATAACGCTCTGTGCTTCATTATTGCTGCGTTCCTCTTTCCCTTTGCTGCCAAGGCTTTTTCGTGTACCTTCATGTATCTATCACCCTCATTTACCCATACGCCAAGGTACTTGTATTCGCTTGCTCTCCGTATTTCTTGACCCTGTATGGATACCGCCTGGTCGTTGGGATCATTGAATACCACCAGTCCGCATTTTGTTACACTAAATTCTAGTCCTAGGGCCTCGCCTTCCTTCCCGCATATATTCACCAGCCGTTGTATATCATCTCGACTGTCCGCGAATAAGACTATGCAGTAGGGGGCTCACTATGAATAAGTGAGCCCCCTACTGTTAGCGCCACCTGTCGCCGCGAAACGGAACCAGCGCCGACGGCGAACACAATCTGGACGCTATGCCGGGCGCAGTGTCATCATCTAAACTATTCTTACACCGTGGTGGGCAGCAACAAGTCTGAGAAGGTCAGCCGCAAGGGAGCCATGCAGCGGCGTAAGAGCCACTTCAGCCCGATAACAGTCTATGATGGCGCGATGACGCGAGAGGAAGTCTCATCCGAGACTAATGTCGTCGAGCTTGACGGCAGCAGATATAACTCCGTCACGTAAAGTTGCGCCTTGAATAACGACATGCGTAATTCACATGGCTGTAGGGGAAATGCACTGGGAGCTGGCACATGGCGGCACAAGTCCTGGGAGTGACGTGGTCAGTTTATGTATTTTACGGCGGAGCTTTTAACAAATTAGGGAAACGGTAGCCCCTTTCTCAATAAGCGCTAGTGCGGCGGTTCCTTCGGTGTTCACATCGATAACGTCTAGCCGCGAAAGAGATGGAGACCTTTGGTAGTTTCCACTGGCGTGCAGCTCTTCCTGAACTGCAGCAGTCAGCTTTTCTCTTCTGTAGTTGTAAGGCGATGCAAGGGTGATATTGAGCGTTCGCATGGGGGATTGAGAGCGACGGTTTGAAAACGTCCAGATCGACGAAGGAACAGGTGCGCCAAAATGCGTTGTATGGGTAGGCGACAGAGGCGGGTGACGTGCCCAGTGACACCACAGGCTAGGAAGACAGGCTTTTTGTCTCGTTTCCGCGTCGCGTCTTGGCGTCGGAAGAGTGGAGCCGGAGGCAACGCGTAAGATGGCGGCGCAGCATGCACGGTCATCGGGAAAGTCTGCACCGCAGATCCAGAATACAGCGCAGGCCGTTGTGGTGGGCGAGCAGCGACTGAAACGTATTTAAAGGAGTACTGACTCGACTTTGCGGCGGCTCAAAATGTATATTTTTCGTTTTCTAGCCCTGTATTGTCAACGCCGTCCGCACACGGAAGCCAGGAAACATGTACAAAATATTTTAGTTTGGTTTTCAAGTTTTCGTCGCCCTGCACTGCAAGCCAGCCCCAGCGCAATGGACACTACGATAACATATGAGCAAAGTCTATTAAAAATCCCCGAAATCGCTGTCAGAGTCACTGGACGACCGTGAAATTGTCGTTGTTTGCGTGCCTCGCGTGTAAGTGACCACAGACGACACAGTTGCAGCGACACTATCATGAATTGCGGTCCCTGCGTGACTCAGATGTACGTCCACCTACGTTGACACGTCACTAGGAAACCGCCCCCTCGAAATCGAAACCGAAAGTGTGCTTTCGAGGAAGCCGTATTAAAAATATATTCATCGCCTTGCGAGGCGCCATGATACTTGTTTTGGGGTTCTTTACGCCAGTGCTTTCATGTGCAGCAATAATACGAGGCTATCAAAAATTTGTGTCAGTACTCCATTAAGCGGCGCAGTAACAGGTGGTAGCTGTTGCATAGTTTTAAGGGTTTTTTCAAGATGGGCGCGATAACCTCCTGAAATTCCGAAGCGAAAGAGGGTGTAGGCTCGTGCGTGATCAGTAAACGACGCTTATTATATGCGCAGCAGCGCACAGTAGCATGCATGTCTCCTCTACTAAACATACGTCTTCGCAGTACATGAGTACCGACGTTACGTCTCACAGTGAGCTACCTTTTTGTCGCCACACAAGCATCGACATGCCTCGTAAGCCCACAATACGTATGCTCCATCCTACGAGGAAGATCCCTCATTTCGTTTAAATAAATGTTTACTCTCTCTCTCTCTTACACAGAACTTGATCCTACTCGAAAAAGTTGGACAATTGCCGGTCAACTCGGCGAAGACACTTTCCCCGCTGGCTGGTTCGCATGACACAGATTTTCAGAATCGGTAGGATATGTCAGATTTTTCGCCACAGTGTTGCTGGCATGCCTTAGCGAATAAATGACAGATGGATACTTGAAAGAGTGAGCATATGAATTCCGGATAGCGTTATTTTTAAGGCCATGAAAAGGAGATGGGGCGGGCGGCATGAGCAGGCTCGGGTCCCAGTATGGCCGATAGCTGCTGCACAGCGGTTATGGATACAAAAGTACTTCAACCTGAATGGCGCTCTTTTGTCGGGTGATATGAATGGATCTACGGCTACTGAGAGCTGACGAACTTTAGCACAACGATTCCCTTATCACTCTGCGCCCCACCCCATTAAATAAACATTGCAGTTGGAGTTCCACCTCTCGGTTTTGCCCCTCTTTACCCACTTTCCCCCTCTATCCCTACAGGCCTTCGATACGCATGACGACGCAAGCCGCTGCATCACAGTACTTTATGGCCAGTAACTTCAATCCCACTGAATGTCGCATGAAAAGACAGAATAGCATCGGGAAAGAAATGGCAGCTCCTGCTAATTGCGCCTGGTAACCACCCTGCTCTTGAATTACATGTCCTAGATGGAGAAAGGACGAGCTAGTTAGAGGAAATGAGTAAAAAGGAAATGAGAGCTCGAGTTAGGTTTTCCAGGAAAGCGTGTAGTAAGAGTTCTTTTATTACAATCAAAGGGGAAGTTTCCTGCTGAGCCCCACTCCAAACTTTTCGCCACCCGAATAGGAAACAGAAAAGTGAAAGAATATGGCGGCAAGACGACCATGTTTCGGCTCGGTATGCCCACGGTGGCGCCACTCACCTAGAGCCAGGGCTCCTTTTCCTGTTGTCCCTGTGGGCACCGGTAATCCGCAAGCCGGGGTCGACAAACGCGCTACGCTGGGACCGCCATGTCGCCACTCAACGCCACCAGAGGCACTTCCCAAGGTGAAAATGCAGCTAGCCGTTTCGACATCCCAAACCGTCGTGCTTCGCACACGAAGATAAGAACAACTTATCTCAAATATGTTTAATATGTGTGAAATGTGCAGAAGCCATGAATCGTACTGTAGTTTAATATAAAGTTATCAAACCAATAAGCAACGAAGCAGTCAGTCCACCCCAGACATTAGACGTTCTTAATTTGACTGTGTGAAATTTACATGTATGTGGTAAAAAAAAGGAACTTGAACTTGAACTTGAACTTTGTTAAACTAAATGCAGTCAAACAGAGAGTTTAGAGATAACTGTATTTGCCCTGTAAACAAGTAAGGGCGGGCAGGAAGGTTAGTGGCAGAAAGCCGTGGAAAAAAGAAGTGATAGTTAACTGTTTATCACTGTAAGCAGCATGGCGTACAGAAGGTTAATAAACACACTCGGCGAACAAGCAGCCACCACACCACAAAGGGGGTGCCCATAACCTGCATTCATTCTATGTTGCAGTGTGCAGCGAACGTAGCGTGCACGGGAACAAAACCTTTGTGTGATCTGATCAAATTCACCAACTTCTATATGTATAACACTTCTGAAGTGAAAGTGAAGCCACGCTGCGCGTGTTAGAGTGAATACGCCATAAACTGTTCCGTTTTGTAGTTCGATTCTCCGATTGAGGGTTCTAATATATATGGGAGGAAAACATTGTGTAATTGACAGCCAATGGACCTTAGGCTGTATTTCTTGCAATTAGATAAGTACGTGTCTGCAATCGCACATTCACCTTTCTTCATTTCGCCATGTATGTACATATGCTGCAAGATTGAGGACTAGAACTGCTGTACTGTGCGATCATGTCGTCCAATATTTTCTATATGCCTGACAACTTGCTTCAGAACGCCTACCAGCCTACATATATTTGCCTTTTTTTGTGCTCCAGATAAATAAGCAGTATTATGGATGATAATGTATGAGTGAATAATACAGCTGAAATTTTAATCTAGCCGGAAGCTGATGGCGGATCGTAGAACGAGAACATTAGTTTATATCTGGCAATGCTAGTGTGTGCTTTCTTTATGTGAGGAGTCCAGTACAAAGTCTCAGCGAGAAGTGCTCCCACAAGCTCAAATACTGGTACCCGTCCAGTCGCAGCAGTATTTAAAGAAAATGGGGAATGTTAGAAATATAACGTGTCTACCTAGACTTACAAACAATGAACTAAGTGTTCCAAACATTTAACTACGTTGACTGAAATAAACTAAAATCGGCAACTCATGTAACCAGTCATTTGAATATTGGTAATTAAAACAGTTGGCTCCATTCTAGCCTTCAGTGCCCCCCCCTTTCTCCATGCTGATGAGGGCAATAGACCTACGCAAAGATTAAGTTGTTTCACTTACCATGCATGTATTTCAGTTTGCCAGTTATGCTGCCTAGCCCTTGGGAACGGCCACATGAAGAACCTGCCATAGTAGTGCATAACACGAGAGGCACGGTGATAATACTGACTGTAAACCTCTTCGACGTAGAAACGGTCTGATTCGGCGTGGCCCCCGTCGTCCGTGGACCTTCGCCGCCTGTGCTGCGCTGGCTCCTCGGACGTCCACAACCGTGGAGCCGAAGGAGATTGGTACAAGTCGCAGTTAGCATTGAGGACAGTCTAATTACAATAGGGTTTAACTATGCAGCCATGCGATTGACACAGGCAGAACGCCCCCTCTGGGCGAGCTTGGTTTTGTTGTCATACGAAAGCAGATAATTTAAAGGTGAACATTTGACAGAGATCTGTCTGGTTGGGACGAAATTAAAGGTGAAAACAGGGGGACACCAACGAAATTATAATCATTTAAAAGTAAAATTTACTTCTAAACATTAAAAAACCCGACGTTTCGGGTCCCACTCGGACCCTTCTTCAGGGGTGACTGGAGGGCACCAGACAGCAGCAGTGCTTATAAGGCCTTCTTTCTTCTCTCTTCCTTCCTTTCTCACTTTTTCTTTTTTTCGGTTCTTCAAGCCGAGGGGGGTCATGCTAATGTTGAATCAGGTGCCGGAGTCCGCTAAAATAGACACTTGGCATTGAACCTGCAGACCAGTTCACGTTTGCAAGTGTCGCCTGAATGTGCCATGATTCCACAAAGAGCGGCTTGTGAAAACTGGTTTCCAAGTCGAGGACGCGGGAGTTGTCAAAATCCATGCGGTGGTCGTGCACCTCGCTGTGTTCAGCTAATGCACTCCTTTGTCTGTCGAACTTGCGGACATCGTTCCTGTGTTGACGTAGCCTCTCTGGCAAGTTCTTCGTCTCTCCCACGTACGACGCGCCGCAATCCGAACAAGGAATGGAGTAAATCACACCTTGCGCTCTCTCCCTCGGCAGCCTGCCTTTCGGGCGCGGAAAGAAACGGCCAAGCGTGGAAATTGGCTTGTGTGCTACTCTTATTCCCTGCTCGGACAGCACACGTGCGAGCGCTTCGCTGGTACCCTGAACGTAGGGAATACACACGCGTATGGGCTTGGAATGCAGCAGGTCAGTGTCCTTTCGAAGAGGTCGGCGGGGATTAGACTGGCGGCGAGCAACCTTTCCAACGAAGGCTTTTGTGTAGCCGTTTTTCAGAAGGTCGCTTTTGACCACCTGTTCTTCTTCTATCCGCTTATTCTCCGAAGAGCAGACCCTCCGTGCATGGGTCAGCAGAGCCGAAACCACCGCCGCTTTATGGTGGAAAGGGTGGTTAGAGCTGGCGTCGAGATAGCGACCGGTGTGAGTCGGCTTTCGGTACACCGAGAACTGGAGCATGCCATCCACCTTTGTCACAAGGACATCAAGGAACGGCAAGCAGTTGTTCTTTTCCCGTTCCACGGTGAACCGAATAGCCGGCTCTATCAAGTTTAGGTGGGCCGTGAATGCGTCCACGGCAGAAGTTTTAAGAATGCAGAAGCAGTCGTCGACATACCGCAAAAATATCTTCGGAGTGATGTCGGCCGACTGCAATGCTCTTCCTTCCACCGCTTCCATCACGAGGTTCGCAGTTGTGACAGGCACAGACGCACCCATTGCCGTCCCAGTTCGCTGCTTGTAGTACTCTCCGTTGACAGAGAAGTACGTGCTGCTGAGACAAAAGTTCAGCAGGCAGCTCAGCTCGTCGACGCTCAGGCTTGTTCTTTCCCCGAGGTTCTTGTCACGCTCTAGTGCCTCCCGCGCTGTGGTCGTCGCCAGCTGAGCGGGAACGCTTGTGAACAGGGAGACCACATCGAAGGACACGAGGCGTTCATCTTCGCAAACAGACACAGGGGACAGGAGTTCAACAAAATGGCCGTTTTTATTTTCAAAATAAAAACGGCCATCCAATCTGTCTGCGGAGGAGAATCGAGCCCTACGAGAGCTGCGCGATGACCCCGCCATTGTCATCTTGCCGGCAGACAAAGGGAATGCCACCGTCGTCCTTGATCGGCAAGACTACGACCGCAAAGTGCAAGACCACCTTGAGAGTGACACTTATGTCAAATTAAAGAAGGACCCCACAGCACAGGTACAAAGAGACCTCAACAAGCTGCTAGGAGACGTGTTTGGGAAACACCCAGAGGCCAGAGCTCTACACCTGCGTTTGATGTGCAGAAACGGTAGTGCTCCTGGCTTCTACGGGCTCCCCAAGATCCATAAGCCCGGTGTTCCCTTGAGGCCGATTGTGGATTTCACATCTTCTGCACTTCGCGCCCTGTCAAGTTTTCTACACAAGACTTTGGCTCCTCTTGTGGGAAACACGCCGACCTACGTAAAGAACAGCAGCCATTTTGTTGAACTCCTGTCCCCTGTGTCTGTTTGCGAAGATGAAAGCCTCGTGTCCTTCGACGTGGTCACCCTGTTCACAAGCGTTCCCGCTCAGCTGGCGACGACCACAGCGCGGGAGGCCCTAGAGCGTGACAAGAACCTCGGGGAAAGAACAAGCCTGAGCGTCGACGAGCTGAGCTGCCTGCTGAACTTTTGTCTCAGCAGCACGTACTTCTCCGTCAACGGAGAGTACTACAAGCAGCGAACTGGGACGGCAATGGGTGCGTCTGCGTCTGTCACAACTGCGAACGTCGTGATGGAAGCGGTGGAAGGAAGAGCATTGCAGTCGGCCGACATAACTCCGAAGATATTTTTGCGGTATGTCGACGACTGCTTCTGCATTCTTAAAACTTCTGCCGTGGGCGCATTCACGGCCCACCTAAACTCGATAGAGCCGGCTATTCCGTTCACCGTGGAACGGGGAAAGAACAACTGCTTGCCGTTCCTTGATGTCCTTGTGACAAAGGTGGATGGCATGCTCCAGTTCTCGGTGTTAGAGCACTGCACGGGCCAGATTTTTCGGCCCGAGCCCAGCCCGGGCCCGCTTTATGAAGCCCGAGCCCAGCCCGGACCCGTGGTTCTAAGCCCGGGCCCGGCCCGGGCCCGGCCGTACATGACCGACCCCAGCCCGAGCCCGGCCCGGGCTCTAGGTTCTAAGCCCGGGCCCGGCCCGGGCTCGGGTGTTCATTGCTAAACTTGCTAAACTCATGATCAGGCCCGGCCCGGGCCCACTAGAGAATATTAGTTGTTGACTATGATTATTCATGATGCTTTGCGCTTTGCAGCAGGGAATCAGAGGGAAAATTCAGTGTGCACATGCGTTGAAATGTTGCTTTGCCCGCGGTGATAACTCAGTGGTTAAGCTGTCTTATCTTTAGGTGCACGTTAAAGAACTCCAGGTGGTCGGAATTACTCCGGTCTCCACTACAGCGTGCCTCGTAATCATATCCTGGTTTGGGAGCAAGGAATATAGATGAAATGTTGCCTATATGTCACATGGCAAGTCATTAAAATAGCAGTATAGGGAAATAAAACATAGCAAGAAAATTTATTGAAAAGTGTACAACTAACATGAAAAAGCGGATAGAATCAAACCTGGGACATTTTCGCTGATTCTCTTTTGTACACTCGCGTTAGAAACATTATTTACACAATTTTTTAAGAGGATCCTGATTAATAATTTCTTGCAGCAAGATAAAAAAAAACTTTAACGTTATATATTGTGAACAGCCACCAAAAGCAGATGAAATATACATTTTTCGTATTCTAACGCCGTCACGGAAACATAATCGCCATTTACAATATAATTATATAATCAAGCTGCTACACACCAGGCTTGATGCTATTTCAGATAAAAGGTTTCACCCTTCTTTGTGAAATAAAGATAGAAAATACGCTTAAAATACCCGCCACGGTGGTCCAGTGGCTAAGGTACTCGGCTGCTGATCCGAGGTTCGCGGGATCAAATCCCGGCCGCGGCGGCTGCATTTCGATGGAGGCGAAATGTTGAGGCCCGTGTGCTGTGCGATGTCAGTGCACGCTAAAGAACCCCAGGTGGTCGAAATTTCCGGAGCCCTCCACTACGGCGTCTCTCATAATCAGAACTGGTTTTGGGACGCTAAACCCCACAAATCAATCAAATCATTACGCTTAAAATAACACTCAATGACACAAAAAGACCGCACTTGAAAACGATGCCACAGGAATACGAGTGCGAAAAGGCCAGAAAAAGGCAAAAATCTACATGTTCTTGTGCAAAAACAGCAAGTTGTCCGGGCTCTCCGGCTTCAAGCAGGTCCTCCTGTCTTGGAGTACGTACCCAGCTGCACTAAAATTGCGTTCCCTGCTGGCGCTCGTGGATGGGATGCAAAGTACTTTTTTTGCAAGAAATGAAAGCCCACGGTATTTCCTACGATGGGCTTCCCACCATTCAAGCAGTTTTTCAGTGTTCTCACACGAGTCACTGTCCCGAAGGTAACTGTCAAGCTCACTGTCGGCTGGTTGAGTTTCCGCAGCATCGCGCCACTCCTAAAATTCGTCAAAGGACGTACGCTTCGCTGGGGGTTCATAATCAGGATGATCTGTGCTCGTTTCTCCTTGTGGCAAACGCAGATGTACATCGATTAACAATTCGCGTACTCTGTCATGAACACTTTTCCTCTCCTGCTCATCAAGAACGCGGAGATGGCGGAAAGGCGGCCACAAGAACGTTGCCACTTTGTGAAGCTCTTCTATGGGCAGTTTTATTTGAAGGAATTCTAGTGTCCTCGACTTGAGCTGGCACACTTCTGGTGAGTCTGTCGAATCAGCAGTAAGGTGCTTCTTCAGTTTTGTGTAGTACATCAGTACAAGGGGCAGTGTTACCACTTTATCCTGCTCAAGCTTTTCGCTGGCTCCAAGAATTCGGCGACCTCCGTCAACAAAGTCTTATTGACGTCTTCCAAGAGCAGATTTCCCCTTGAATCTAGGAGGTTCTCTATCGCATCGTACTGACTTAGCAAGGACTTGATCATGGCGAGCTTTGAATTCCACCGCGTGCATATCTCCTGGCACACACCGTGTGGTAGCTGGCTCGTCAGTCCGCTCTGTTTTAAAAAAGTCACGACAGCTTTCACTTTTTGCAGTTGTTCCAAAAGGTCGGGAAGTTCCTGAGCGAGGTACCTGTCATCAAACGCGTTCTGAAGAACGGTGTTCAGGACGTGCGCACAGCAGTTCATCCTCGCATACGGACGCAGCGCGCTAATTATGTCGGCACCCTGGTCTGTCACGAACACCACATTGCTCAACATGCCTTCATCAATCCCCAACTTAGCGCTCCTTCGTACAATCTCCTTACGGATGTTCTCTCCCGTTTTTCTCTCGGGGGAAAGTCACTAGTGAACAGAACAAGGCTCCTCAGTTCCCATTTCACACTTACGTAATGCGCCGTTGCAGTGATATAGGCAATTTTCTTGTGGTCGTCAGTCCACATGTCAAGTGTCATCGAGCAGCGACCTTCCTTCATCGCTGACTGAATCTCAGGCATCACCACTTCTCGGAGTTCGTTTGCAACTTCGGACACCCTGCGAGACACCGTCGTAGCATGCGGAATCACGGTCCTCGCGGATATGCTCCCGTACTTGGCACCGATAGCAATCAGTTCGTCGGCAACATTTAGGAATCCATCATCCCAAACAACGTCAAATGGCCGCATATCTTTAGCGCACCACTTCACGCAAGCAGTCGTCAGATTCCCCTTAACAGTAGATGAAACCTGGGGTTTCTTCTCAGTCAAGCACGAAGAAATGGCAGTGGTGTCACCAGCAGCCTTGCACTTGTGGCGGTTCAGATGCGACGTTCCTGTCTTCCCACCATCATATGCGAAGAAAGCTTTGCAGCTTTTGCACTGCACATGTCCTACTGGTGATAAGTTGTGCACGTCGACAACTTGCAGGAATTGTTTCCAAACCTGGCTTTTCTTAGCTTGCTTGGAGACGAGCTTAAGCTCGCCGGCAGCGAGCTTGTCTCGCAATACAGCTGCATTCATAGCGCCACGTGTAGAGGAGACAAATTACGAACTATAGAACGCCAGTAACCAACACAATAAAAGCATCAGCGCGCTCTGCCGAGCTACGACACAACATCCAAAGCTTTCTCTTTTTTTTTCTCTCTTTTTCAGTAGATGGCGACATGGGTCCCACGCTACACACGCAGCAGTTCCTTGCATGAGGTTCCTTATGGGTGGGCTGCGGTCTGCGCATGCTCCGCCTAGCCCGGTGTCGCCTAGCAACGGAGGCCGTCTTTACTCTCTTATTCTTACGCGCTTCTTCCCACGCGTGCCTCTTATTTCTGCTCACGCATGAGGAGTTATCAAATCTCGCAGTGGTCGCTGCAAGGCGGTAGGGCCTTCATTTTCCGGATGGCGCGAATTACACGCGCCTGCACCTTAAGATGCTTCAGGTGTGCGCCTCGTCAAGACAGTTACGAGCTTGCGATGTCTGTGACAAGTTATATCCCCTTAATTCCCTCACTGCCGAAGCGAAAATTAATATGACGCTTTGAAGGTGATTTACGGCTTACAATTTGACCAGAAAGATAGCCACATACAATTCGGCCTACTCCTTTATAGGCGCAACGAAGGACGCGAGCAACAAATATCTTTGTTTACTTACAGATTGTACCGTATGTGTCAACCACAAATAAAAAAACCGAAATCTTTATTGCTCCCGTAGCCTGAAGCCCAGGCCCGGCCACGGCCCGTAGCTTCAAGCCCGGGCCCGGCCCGGGCCCGCCCGAAAACGCTTCAGACGGCCCGGCCCGGCCCGCGGGCCGGCCCGGGCCCGTGCAGTGCTCTACTCGGTGTACCGAAAGCCGACTCACACCGGTCGCTATCTCGACGCCAGCTCTAACCACCCTTTCCACCATAAAGCGGCGGTGGTTTCGGCTCTGCTGACCCGTGCACGGAGGGTCTGCTCTTCGGAGAATAAGCGGATAGAAGAAGAACAGGTGGTCAAAAGCGACCTTCTGAAAAACGGCTACACAAAAGCCTTCGTTGGAAAGGTTGCTCGCCGCCAGTCTAATCCCCGCCGACCCCTTTGAAAGGACACTGACCTGCCGCATTCCAAGCCCATACGCGTGTGTATTCCCTACCTTCAGGGTACCAGCGAAGCGCTCGCACGTGTGCTGTCCGAGCAGGGAATAAGAGTAGCACACAAGCCAATTTCCACGCTTGGCCGTTTCTTTCCGCGCCCGAAAGGCAGGCTGCCGAGGGAGAGAGCGCAAGGTGTGATTTACTCCATTCCTTGTTCGGATTGCGGCGCGTCGTACGTGGGAGAGACGAAGAATTTCCCAGAGAGGCTACGTCAACACAGGAACGATGTCCGCAAGTTCCACAGACAAAGGAGTGCATTAGCTGAACACAGCGAGGTGCACGACCACCGCATGGATTTTGACAACTCCCGCGTCCTCGACTTCGAAACCAGTTTTCACAAGCCGCTCTTTGTGGAATCATGGCACATTCAGGCGACACCTGCAAACGTGAACCGGTCTGCAGGTTCAATGCCAAGTGTCTATTTTAGCGGACTCCGGCACCTGATTCAACATTAGCATGACGCCCCTCGGCTTGAAGAACCGAAAAAAAAGAGAAAGTGAGAAAGGAAGGAAGAGAGAAGAAAGAAGGCCTTATAAGCACTGCTGCTGTCTGGTGCCCTCCAGTCACCCCTGAAGAAGGGTCCGAGTGGGACCTGAAACGTCGGGTTTTTTAATGTTTAGAAGTAAATTTTACATTTTAAATGATTATAATTTGGTTGGTGTCCCCCTGTTTTCACCTTTAAGCAGATAATTGCAGGTTATTAATTCTAATGACCCAATGGGATTGCGATTCCGCGTAAAGATTCCTCACAGAGTATTGTTGTTGCTTTCTATGTGCTCGAAGCAGTTAACATGACCAAAATTAATTCATTATACAATATATAACTTCATAACTTCATTATATTTTTAAAGATATAGAGCTTTTTTGCGATAATTTCGATTTCTTCCCGCTTTCTTTTTACCACGGGCTTTATGGCTGATTTTCTATAGTGGGTAGGAACTAGTGTGTCTTTTGGAATAACCAAAAAGGAGCGTTCAGTTGGCTTTGCAAGTACATTGCTCGTTTTGTCTTTAAGGCCCTTTTTAATTCTTTGTGTGACACAGGCTTAGATGCCCGGCTCTAATACTGTGCTGTAAAGACTACTGCGCATGGTGCACATCCGCTTATAGGACGTGTATAGTGACTCATTGTACTTTACGATCGTCACCTCGCATACCTCCCTCTATCTCTATTTCTCCCTTTTCCCCTTACCCCAGTGAGGAGTAGCAGGCCAGAGACTCACTCTCCAGGCCGATATCTCCTCATTTCCTCACACTGAATGCTTTCTTCTTCTTCTTGCTCGTTTGGTCGTTCCCGGCAATGGGTATCTGCCTCTCTAGAAAAGAGAAGGGGCAAAAGAAGAAGACCAGCGCTTGTGCCGAACTCCATAACTGGATACGCTTCTCGAATTCGAATTCAGAAAGTGCCTCAGTTTGCAGCGTAAAAGATCATCATCGACGTTGGAGGGAAGACCGCATCACTTGAACATGGTAACGTCCTTAACTTTACAAGTCACTTATTGAGGGATCGTAGCGTTCACAGGAAATGCAGCTACCATGGGAGGTGCAGTGACAGATGGTTTCAGAATGTACCTGGATTCCTTGGTACCTTGTGCACCCAAGTTTACGAGAAGTGTGTTTTAGTAATTACGAATTGAGCATGTAAACTTGTACCACAAGCTTGGAGACTATTGGTGATTACCACCCTCAGACCTGTTTTGCTTAGCTACCTTGTGCGCTGGTAAATAACGTCGACTTGCGACCGCCATTCCGTGTTTTCTAACAAAACGTATCACTTGAGCTTTCAGTTTCGGGCTCCGGCCAGAATATATATATGTCACGTTTGCCGCGGCCTAGTTCTTCGAATGTTTCTGTTGTGCAAGTTTGGTAGCTGCGATATTCTTCAGGTATGTGTAACCACATCTCGCCTCTGCAGCTTTTGACCAAGCACCGGGACGACCCCCCGCTCTACAAGGCCCGACTTCCTAAGGAATTCCCCGTGGAGGGACACGAACGCCGTTGGCCCATGCTGTTCCTCACTGTTCTGCCCGCTGTGGCGCTAGGCTTGGTGCTTTTCTTGGCATACATGGCGTTAAAGTGGTTTCCAGAGAAGGACGCAGCAACAGTGAGCACCACGATGATATTCACATTATCCAATATTGTTTTCTTCACCATGCGACTGCGTAACATCCGCATATTATCGGCGCGCATAAGTAACTTGTATTTCGAGAACTACTTGGATGCATTCAGGCACGGAACGCCTGCCAATTCACATTCTCCTTGTTTAAGTGGTGATTTTAGAACACCGTGGATGCCTTCAGCTTGTCATGCACTGCATTGCGTGCTGCATAAGTTAACGTGTAAAATCGCTGTCCTTTTTTTCTGTTTTCTTTTCGTAACCATACCTGCCTGTGTGGAATTTCGATATAGACATCTAAATACAACATATCCTTGTTTTGCTGCCTTTTCTACCGGGTCGACCACCAGGTGGACACGCTGCCTGCCC
>CM023484.1:140084097-140284826 GCA_013339685.2 Hyalomma asiaticum | reverse complement strand
AAAACTACCTATGCTCGGAGACATCTTCACCTCTCTTGGAATACCGTTCCAGACGGAAATCGCTGTGAAGATAAAAGTGAATCTGCCATAGTTATTTCGAACTTTCGGTAACAAAAAGTTGTTATTTGATGCAAATCGAGTTATATTTTGATTAGTGAGTTGTTATTTGTTAAAAACTATGAATGGCATGTTTGAGTGAAGGGAATTGTATGTAAGGATTGCCATGTTAAAATGGAAAAGTTTCTGAATGGTTAGAATACGATCATCTTGTAAGAGAGCAGATGCACTACATCGTGGTGACTGAAATGTGATAATGCGAATGGCCTGGTTTTGAATATGTTGTAAAGGAGCCAGATGAGTGCTATATGTATTACACCAGGACGCAATGCAGTAAGTGAAGTGACTGTGAATGAAGGCATAGTAAAGAGAAAGCAAGTATTTAGACGGAAGTATGGACGTGCCTTGATGAGAATCCTGATGCCATAGGCAGCTTTTTGCTTTATGTGTGAGACATGGGAAGTGTACATTAAGTTTGAACCAGGAATCACTCCCAGAAAACGACAATGACTGGAAGCTTTGATGGAATAATTATTGACCGTTATAGACGGAAATTCAACGACCCTTTTCTGAGTGGGGTGAAATAGCATAAAAACTGTTTTAGTGGGGTTGATTTCCAACGAATTTTGACGACACCAGCGAATTATACTTTCACGATCGCTATTCAGCTTAGAAGTAAGACTATCAATCGAGGTGCAAGCAGCTAAGATCGTAGTGTCATCGCATATAGGTAAGGTAGACAGTGCGATAGGTGAGAAGTGAGATCATTAATGTAAATGGTGAAGAGTAATGGGCCTAGTATAGATCCCTGAGGTACTCCCCTATAGACTAATTTGAAATTAGAAAGATGATTAGAAATGCTAACAGCCTGTTCTCTGTTAGTTAAGTAACTGTGAATGA
Source organism: Hyalomma asiaticum (assembly GCA_013339685.2). Lineage (NCBI taxonomy): Eukaryota > Metazoa > Arthropoda > Arachnida > Ixodida > Ixodidae > Hyalomma > Hyalomma asiaticum. The sequence goes on along the minus strand of CM023484.1, from coordinate 140,283,869 downwards.
AGTTCAACGCAGGTCCTGCCACACCAACCGCGTTTAATTTAGTAATTAAAATTTTATGAAGGATTGAATCGAATGCTTTCGTGAGGTTAATAAACACTGCTCCAGCATAATTACCTGTGTCAGTGTAGTGTTTAATCTTATCCGTGAATGAAAGAAGTGCGAGGTTGGTAGAGTAACCTGCACGAAAGCCAAACTGCGTGGCACAAGGAATGTGAAATTTTAAGTAATTTGTTAAACGTTTTTCAAAGCACTTCTCTATAACTTTGCTGAGCACAGACAGTATTGCAATAGGGCGATAGTTAGAAGCCAAACCCTTATCACCTTTTTTAAATACAGGAACTATTTTGGCTCTCTTTAAATCAGATGGAAAGACGGCATTTTTAAACAAAAGGTTAATTACATGTGAAAGGGGGTCAGCAATGATATCGGCGACATATTTCAAATGAACTGGTTGAATTTCATCAAGACCGGCGCTTGTTAACTTTAATTGCTTGATTACATTGTGAATTTCTTCTGGTATAGTAGGATATAGGAAAAATGACTGTGGTTGTCTTTCAAGCGTTCCTTCAAAGCTTTCGGACACGGGTGTATTATTAACTGTAAAGTAATTATTAAATTCATTCGCAATGGCTGTCGTATCACGGTAGCTGCCATGAATGCTCGAAATCTCATCTATTTGTGATTCTTTAGAGTTCCTGTTCAGAAAAGAGTTGATGAGCTTCCATTGTTCAGTGATACCACCAGCTTCATGAAATTTATTTTCGTAATACCTTTTTTTGGCGTTTCTCAATAATTTGTTTAGGATATTTTTGTCACATGAATATCGCTGCTGCAATCTGAGGTTAAATGGGCAACGTTTCGTCTTTTTGTACATATTTTCTTTCTTACGCATGCACTTCAGTAAACCATCTGTGAGCCATGGGTGATGGGGTGCAGAATACCTTTTGTGACATCTAACAAAAGTGGTTGCTTCGCGAACACATTGCCTTAATACTGATGAGAATGCCTCAAAAGCTAACTCTGCATTTGATTCTGATTTAATTGTCGGCCAGTCAAAAGATGATATAGAATCAATGAATTGAACTTTGTTAAATAGGGCTTTTCGAAAAGAACGCTCCGTTCGTGACAAGGCTGACTATAAGCGACAAAAGGTGGCATAGTGATCGGTGATATCGAGGGGTATTACGCCGCATTCATTGCTTGATAAGTAGTTAGATAGGATGTGGTCAATGAGCGTGTTTGAACCACCCGTAATATATCTTGTCGGCAACGTAAGCAGCTGCTCATAACCAAAGCCTGTAAAACAATTTGAATATTCGATTGAGCTTTGATTGGAGTCTTCTAAAAGATTGATATTGATATCTCCCATGATAACAACGTTTTTTCTTTCTCGTGAAATCCGATCCAGGGTTTCATGCAGTGCCGAACAAAACTCCGAGACGGATGATGACGGTGAGCGATAGACGCATGCTAAGATGGTTTTTTCGGAATGGGATTGTCCAAGATTGTCATCGATTTCAATCCAGACAGATTCTATGTTATCAGCTAGAATGGCAAGGTCGTTTCGACGCTTATATCTTACAGATGATGATATGAATATAGCAGATCCACCGTGGCTGTTTGATTGGCGGTGACAATATCTGGAGTGTAGTGTGGTATGGAAAGTAAGTTTCGGTCGTCAGATGATAGCCACGTCTCAGACATACAGATGAAGGAAAAGTGGTGTTCAAGGGATGCTAGATAAACACAGATGTCGTCATAATGTTTTCTGAGACTACGCGTGTTGAGGTGGATGGCCGATAAACCTGGGCTCTCGAAAAAACGTCGAAGCAGGTCTGTTGTGTAATACATTTGGAAGCATTTTGAAGATTACTTAGCAATTCAGTTGATTGCCATACACCAACTAGGAGGCTGGATGAAATACAGGTCTGTGTCCTTCGCAATGCGGTACATGCGACTGTCAACTGATTTTCGTGCTTTGATCTGGCAACTGTCGGTCCATAAAAACATCCAGCCGTGTTCCCTCTTAAGCTTCAGTGCTTTAGAGCACAGCCTTTTATTTTCTAACGTTAGACGATCATTCACATAGACAGGGCGACTTTGCGAGCCACCAAAGCCTAGTTCATTGGTGTTCAGTCTAGCTTTCCGTGCCTTCGTAATGAAATCTTGCTTCTTAGCTCGCGAGCAAAACCGCGCGATGAGATTCTTGTCCCCCGTTCCAGCTTTCCCTGGAACGCGATGAACAATGTCAATGTCCCCATCCGAGATGGCACAGTCAATTTTTGCCCATACAGCTTTCAAAATTGCCGTACAGTCTTTTTTCTTTCTCTTTTCCTTTTTCTTTTTCTTTTTTCTTTTTTTGGACGCCACGTCGCCATGTTTGTGAGTTTGGCGCAGTAATGGAAATTTCTTGGTGGAGATGATTCATGTACAATATGCAGGAAGCGAGCATTTAACAATGGATTACATTCTAGCTTCTATCAATACATATATGTAATAATCACGCAATGAGGAAGTCAGCCCGAGATACCAGGGTTCGCAGGCTGTTTTGCAAGCTTACGAGAATGTGATGTAGAAACTAATGTGCGAATGCTAAAAGAACTTAGTGAACGAAACAATGAATCTTACGAACAGCAAGATTTTAAGTTCCAGTAAAAATCGGTCGTTTCGGGAAGGTAATAGGAGACATTTCTGTGTAGAAGCTACAGAGCATGGAGACGACAAATATATGACGGCAGTAGCCTCCACTCGAATTCCAACGAGATAAACCTAACTACATTGATTACCTGCCCTCTTTATTCTCCAAAGTTAAAGAAAAGAAGCAGCTCTGTTCGTATGCACAAGCAGGGAGTCTATGAGAGCCAGCTCGACAGTTTTAGGGGCGAAGCTTCTTAAGGCGTGGGTCGTGCGTCCCCGATGTATATAGTTGTTGTAGGTAGCCAGCTCTCGTTTAGTTCTTGGAATGCCCGCTAGATGGCGGTACTTGTATATGAGCGCTGGAGGTGCCGCTGCTCTCCGCTTAGCTGCTGCGCGGGGCTGCGCCGGGAGCGCTCCTCTCATTCTCCTGGATCGTCGCCGTACGCGTCGGATCGCGCTTCATGGACCATGGACGAAGAGAAAAAAATTCCGAACGTTGTGTCCGAAGCGCGGAATTGAACCAGGGACCCCTCGCTTCCGAACGCGCGGCGCTAGCCACTACGCCACGAAGCGCACATGGACACATGCACCACGATGACAGTAAACACCCAATATTAACGAAAGACTGCGCGTTTTTAACGCGTTTGTGCTAGCGCGTTACGACCCGTGTAAGAAGCTGGTGTAAGACGCTGTGGCCTCTCCCCCTTATACTCTCTCAGCAGTCATGTGATGGCGTCGGCAAACGCGGTGCGCGTTCCGGCCTGTGTAAGGGGCTGCGTGAGACGTCTTTACACGATGATCGACAGGGCGAATTGCACGGAAGATTCACGGTTTACCGATGATTCCCTCCGGAGCTTCGCCCACTCATCATCATTCACCCCGTGGATATGCTGCGATTTTTTTCCTCCTTCCGGTTATCTATTACGTTGAAGACATGTATACGCTGTTTTTTCTGTTACGTAATGCCTGAAGAGGTTCCTTTCCTGGAATGGCCTTAGACTTTGTTTCACGTTTATTTTGACAAACTGTGGTAAAAACCCCAATAACGGGGTAACTGTATAGCGCCATGGTAAATGGTATCCGTCGGTCAACAACCTTCAACAAGTAGAGATCAGCGTAGGAGAAATGCAGGAATACTTCTGAGAAAACGTTTTCAAAACACACATCAATTGTAGTAACCAGAAATTCACGGAGTTTATGTATCTCTTTCATAAAATATTTAGCATACTCGTCGGAAATTATTAACGACCAAAAATCACTGATAGATGGCTGAATACAAAAAGAACACTTCACTGTGCGCTACCAGAAGCTGCACTTTTGCTGTGGGTTCATTGTCGTCCCAATCTTGCAGTTAAATGCCCTGGAAAACTCCGGCATGTTCCTCAGTGGCACCATGCATCGCGAGCGATATGGAGCGTAGCGTTTCGCCCGTATCCTGTTGTCGGCACACCATGTTGCGCAGTGACTGATGAAGTATAGCTGCTCGGACGACATGTTGAGGCCAGCAAGCTTTACGTTTTTGTGGTTTGGTGGCAGTGACGAGAAGGCCTTGTGCGCAATCGTGGCCCCCACGAGGTCAGCCAGGTTCTCAGAGTCCACAACGTCGTTCAACTTGTCCTCCTCGCTAGTTAGGGACAGCTGCAAGGAAGAGTCGCGTTACTCATGAGCCCGTCGACAATTGAGGTAGTCTAAATTGCGTAACGGAGACGACAAAATTGGCTTGGTCAGATCGTTTGGATTGTCAAATGAAAGCTCACTTGCAGGCTTCCTGCTATGTGGGCGGTGAAATAGCTTATATGAATTATGCGCGGGGTAACTGAACGCATTGTCTTAGCGATTAAAGCCATGCTGTGGGACTGGAGTCGCTACACCGTTGCCACTTATTGTTACCGTCGCTTCTTCGGTTAACACTTCATGCACGGTGCCATTGGTAAAAAACTGACAGTATCTACGTTATCAATTATGGCTTCACCTTTACCATGCCATTTGATTAACGTAGAGGCTCTTCCAAATGTAAATGATATATTTACAAGAATAGAATAGATAATATGGTAGTGGAACTACCATATTCATTCGTGCACAAATCAGTGATATCGAAAAACCTCGGAGCAACATAAAGATTCGTCGCGTTCATGTCTGACTGAATCGCTGTGCTGACGAGACACGTGTTGCATCAAATCAGTCGCTCCCCTGAATTGAGTTCCCCATTCACATTATTGGTCAGTCGACCACTGTCCTTACAGCGTCTAAATAAATTACATTTCTACCTTTTTCTCTCAGCCTTTTACACTGATCTTATGATGGCAAGAGCTCGGCACGATCCTCTATCATAGGCGGTCCACACATGTTTCCACGAATGCCTGTTGTCGCAAAACAAGTTTTAAAGATTTGTGCAGTCGCCTATCATTGCAGGCTCCACTCTGTGATAGAAAACTTCATCTGCGCGGTATGTTTAGGTTTTCGTGGCGGGAAAAAGAACGTTTGAATGATTGCCTTTCTCGGGGGATTGTGTTTGCGTTCGTTTGCGATTTGGGAATTGCTCGCCCTTTGCACTTCTACAGTCTACTCAGCCACGGCTCACATGGCTCCCTAATTATACAAGGTGAGCCAGAATCAAAGAAGGGAGAGAACACGTATGGCGTAGCTGTTTCTTACGCACCGGAGAAACGACCGCCTCTGCCTCCAAACAACGGGATGCTCTGACCAAACGTGCGAAATCGGGAGCGAAAATCGCTTTTTGCTGTGTTCCGCTGCTGTGGTATATCAAGCGCAATTAACTTGCGCGTAAACCTACTAGGGCAGTCCGAGTGGTCTGTAAATGACCGACTGAGGAAACATGCAAAAAAAAAAAGGAATTTCAGCGCGCATCTCTGTAGACATTTCAGGGCACACTGCTATGAGGAACCACGTTTTTCTGAGCTAAAGGTTCTGGCTTCGAGCGCTAGACAAAATCGTCGGGGACTACTTCACGCTTATAACATCTATAGGAATAGTCAAAAGCGTGCTAGTGAAACAAGTTTTTCACAGTATAACAGTATGGTGCAGAAATGAAATTGGTGGAACTGCGTCAGGTAAATGACTTGGCATTTGCTCTGTGGCATCCTGTGGTGCCGAAAGCGCAGTCCTTCTGGCTGGCTCATCGTCATTCTTCTAAAATACGATACATATCTTGAATTTGACAATACAAAGACTTCTTTGAGCTGTATTAGCATCTCAGACACTTGTTTGCTATTCACCGCGAGCAGCCACAAAAATATACGTAGAATACTACTTACTACCGATCTATGCGATCTTCGCAAGCAGAGTGCCCGCTTGGTGTACTCTTTTTTGAACGTGGCCGTGTCCCAGTAATGACGCCTTATATGTATCACGTCGAATGCGTGCATGAACTCGTGTGCAATAATCTGCAATGAAAAAAAAAAGAGATTCAAGGTGTAAGTAAAACTCATGTTTCGACCGCGGAGAGCAGCACAGGTGACAAATGACGTACCAACCATTACAGAAGTATCTCATAAAACTTCTTTGGCAAGGTGGCGAAGATAAATCTGCGTTTTTGCGTCATATCATTTGCGTTGGGGTTGCGCTCTAGTATGGCACAACGGCCCGCCTTCCGTTTTCAATATCAGTTGGTAGCATATGCTCTATTGTTTTCTTTTGTAGTTTTTTCGTGTTTCTCCGATGCGTCTGTTGTTTAGGCGGGCTAAAACCGTAGTTTTAGTGGTTCGTGTTCTTGTTCATCTGCGTGGCGATTTAGTCAATTCGTAATGGAGCAGGGCGCTTACATTCAGCATGCACTTTTGCTTCCAGCCAACAAACACGTCATGGTGGCTATGCGAAGAGGAATGTGCGGCAATTGAGCGACACACTGCAATAAATCCAAGCCAGAGGTGTGCGGAAATTCGTTAAGAGGTCCAGTGATAAACTACGAGCATCACATTCCAACATCGCTGGGCCATAACGAGTGAAGTGACCGAACGACGTTTTTGCACTTCGTGTTATGCCACCTGGTATCGCGAGCGAGGGACCGGCACCTTCTGCCCAACAAAATGGCGAAGGACAGCGAGAAGAACATGACAATCCCTTATCGGCTGAAGGCACCGCATTTCGTCTCTGAAGTTCGTTACGCTGTGGCTCGTTCACCTTCCGTATGAGGTGCCGACCCTCCTTACATACCTGGCCCGGATATTCAAAAGAGAGGTTGGCCAAATATGTCATGCAGATACCATTGCTGCACACCCGTTCGGCATTTGTAATAAGGACTGGATATCACGCTCTTCCCGTCTGGGTGCGAATAGATGAGAAACCGTAGTTCGAATTCTTCTCTTGAAATTGCCACAAGCGCACCGCCTGCATACATCGGCTGAGTATTCTTCGTCACCGTTTTGGTGTGTACGTCTTGCTGGCCGTGCATCCGCTTATGATATCATGTGGCATTGCCACATGTATACATTACAATTTGGTAAGGTTTACATGTGTACATGTGGTCTAATATGTTTTACTCATGTAACTCGGAAGTACTGAGCCTTTCATAAGGCAAATATGACAGTAGGGCGGCACCAAAGAATGAAAAGAAATTTAGGCTCACCATTCCAAGGCCACCGTAGTTAAGTGCCCTGGGTACGTCCGCATAAAAGAATGGACGATGCATTATGGCTGTTGGTACCAAGATATATCCGCCGCCCGGCATGTAATACGCATTGACATCCTCCTCGTTGTACAGCAAATTGCTCTGGTCGGTCCAAAAGTAGTGCGTGGAGATAGAGCGGGCCTTTATCCACGAGGGGAACGTACGGTTCAGTGGTACATCCGGGAGGGACCCTGCGGGAGGTTATTATCAGCGTATTGGAAAGCTATGGTCGTTTACTCTCTAGACAAACCGTTACAAAAAAAAAAGCATGCGGTTAATTTCTGATTAAGTAGAATATGGCATCGTGAAAACACGGACGACATTTTTTGTAATTATCAATACCGTCATTATTATCTTCATTGCCAACATCAGCTCTGTTCACTCCAGAACGGAGGCCTCTTCCCTCACCCGCAATTCATCGACCCTGCGTCAAGTGAATTCATTCAATGGGTTCGGACCAGCTGACCGTGCTGATTGGGGCCGACGTCTTAGAGCGTGGCCACTTATGTGTCAATTTCCGAACTTCCAAGTTCCGAGTCTTCGGCGTCAACATAAAACGGCGTAGCACGTGCTAAAGCTCTGTAGTACGCGCGAGCAGAGAAAAATAAATGCGCAACTTAGAGGCGAAAACCGCAAGAAGCGGTACGGCGGGGAGCGGAATAAACGCCATGCGGTCCCAAATCCTAATACTCAATTGACGCGGCCAGTTAGGTGTGACAAATGAGCAATGTCCGAATAAAAGAACAGAGGCCATAAAAGTCAAAACAAACGAAGCAACAGGGGGAGGCGGGGTGGTAGAGGCACCTCTTGGCTGCGGTTCCTGGTAATCTAGTACAGCCTGAGCCTCCGCCTCAAGAACCCTCTGGTGCCCACCACTGAAGCTGAATGGTCTGCATCTCCAACAGCATGTTTCCCCTGAATCCTTCGCGCTCCCTTATGGGAAACTCGCAGCAGCAAAACAGTTTGCAGTACGCGGTATCGTAATCGTCGGCCATTTTTTTTCTCGATAATACTCAGAGCATTGGCTACCACTGTTCATTTCTTGAATCATTTTGCCCATTTTCGTTCTCTTAATGCTGAGCTTTTTATTCGGCATTTCATTTCGTACTTGGTTGCCATTACTCTTTTAACACGAAAGTGTTTTATGCCAGCGTCCCCCAAGAAATTAGTAATGTACTTCGATAACTGAAGTGGGTCTCTAAAAAAACGCATACACATTTACAATGAAAAAGTTTTACCCGCTCTGACTCGACCCCACGTTCACCAGGGATCCGGAAAGAGGAGCTGGAAGCTTTATCGATACGCTACCTTAACATTGCTTATGCAGGGACCAGTTGGGCTAATATCTTCACTAGAGCGCTGTACAAGTTGAAGTAAAGGTGTTTAGTACAGTGAACTACAGTATTTCACGAGCGAAATTGCTCTTAAATTAACATCGCCTCCCTTATACTGCACGCTTGGTCGGCTCAAGTTCGCTGCGGTGGTACCGCCATATAAGAACGATGGGCAAAACGAAGAAGACTGTCGTGCTAAGTCGCGCCGGCAGGCAGTGCTTCGGTAGTCCTGATGCCTTGACCGCCGCTATGGTGGCTAGACCGCCGCGGAAGTTAGGGGCATGGCGGCGCCACGACGGTACGTTCATCGCGCAAAGTACGAACGCGGTCGCTACAGAATTCCTCTTACGGGGCCACGTCAACGTTGGCCAGGTGCGTTGAGTATCGACGCACATTGCTCCAGGAACGAAAAGACAGCCGTCTATAAGCAAATGATCGACGTTTTCCTGCATAGATCTGTGTGTTGATTACAAGATAGTATGCCCAATTCGTCGAAGAACCCGGTGTAAAGCTAGAGAGAGTGCCGAAAAACATCAAAGAAAGAAAAGTGGCGCGCGCGGACGAGGTCACGCAGCACTTGGCTGATGTCTAGACGGCAAGCTTCTGGAATGTGCGCGGAAGCCGTGGAAAACTGAAAGCCTTTCAGTGATCCTGTCACGGCGGGTGAGCGCGACAGTCAGACGGAGAAAGAGACAGGAGGCGGAGAGTTCGCGGCGACGCTCAATACTGCAGGTGAGCGAGAAAGAGGTGCCACCCAAGCGGCGAAGGTTCCGGGTACATCACGAATGTTTACTCGGCTTTTTTGCGTGCTTAGATCACGTGGCCCGCGCTGAATCGTCGAGAATGACTGCCGAGCGCAATATAAACAGTCGACTACGGGCTGTGGGCAGCAGTCGTAGTCATATTTTACTTAGTGAGAAGAAAGAAGTAAAAGACGCTGCTCCTCGCGCCAACCGACGAGTCCGGCCTCCGAAATTCATGTCGACAAGGCACTTCGAGTGACTTGGTGAGTAGGACTCTTTTGTGTTTATTCTTTCTTGCATTGCAGTGCATGAGCTTGTATGTTTGTTGTTGATTTCGCGTAAACTTGTAATGCTGTCTAATGGTGTAATGTTGTAATGCTGTGCTTGTATATTGAAGAACCGTATTGGTGCACACCGTAAGGGGCGAAGCTCGTTAGGGTGTGGGTCGTTCCCTCTTCTGTAGTAGTAGTAGTAGTATGTATGTATGTCGCCACCTCGCGCCGCCGGGAGGCTCGCGCTCGCCCTCGGCGCGTGCCTCCAGGCGCGCGAGCTCTCTCACTTCCATCTGCTGCCTTGTCAGAGAGAGAGCGAAAGGCGCGCGTTGACTATGGAAACGCTCTTTCTTCGATGAACGCTCTACTAGCTCGCAAAGAAGGAGAACGCGCCCTCACCCGCGAGAGACAAGCTTGACGCAGGCAGCGTCTTCTAGCGAGTTTCTTGATTGAAAAATACCGACTGCTCGCGCTGGAGAACCGTTCACCGGCCACCCATATATATATATATATATATATATATATATATATATATATATATATATATATATATATATATATAGGCACTGGATCTTGACTTTCACTTGTGCGTAGTTGAACCATAAGGATTCGTAGCGTGCGCGTTAGCTACATTAATCCGGAACTCGGCACGATCTACGATGAACATCCGGAGCTTCGCCCACTCATCATCATTCACTCCGTATTTGAACCACTGCTGGCGTTTTGCTAGTGCGCCGAAGGGACCTACAAATAAATTGTACAAGCTTTCGTAGGGTCATTCCCGCGGAACTGATACGTCGGTTCTTGGAATTTTTTTCCGGCGACTGCGTCCTGTGTCTTGCGGCTCGGTATCGGTAACAGTGTTACAAAACAATCCGCTGAGAACCCGTTCGGTTTCGTTTGCAAGGAGTCACCGTTTGCCGACGCTCCTTGTTTATGGCAGATTTGCGCAGGTCTCTGACACGCGCAGTTCAGTGTCTCCCGAGCAATGGGACTCGTTTGAGAACTTTCCATCGTGTACAAGTGTCGAGGGTCCCTGGGCTCTGCCGCTGATGATTAAATGGAATCTGTTCACATGCTCGCAGCACGAAACTCACCTCGTTCCCCTGGATTTGCCGGATTGCCGCTTATGCATTTCACAACTTCGTAAATGCAGGTTATACTTTCATGTTATACCTATGCCTATGATCCAGAAATAAACCATATTCCTTCATTTGTTTGTCCCCCCACTTTTCATCCTCATGAGTGGCGACATAGTGCATATTGATTGTACACTTGTAACTTTAGAGACGGCTGCATACTGCCTGTCGTGATTGTGTAGCTCCTCCTGCGTTCATTTCAGCTGGGCATTATTCTTCGGCATATTTAATTTCGTGAATACGCTCACGTGTTGCCAATTTATCTCAAATCAACACATTCTTGTAGGATTCTGAGGGCTGATTAATATTCGGCAATTCTTCCTCTTCGTGAGGCTTTAATCACTACTTTTACACACACATCTATGCTCGGCTTTAGAATTTTCCTTTTGAAGGCCTTTCTTAATTTCCGTGCGTTTTATCAAAATAGAGTGCATTGAATACAGTGGAATATCTGAACCACAGATCAGCCGAAATATTCTCCGCTAAATTTAACTGTTTTTCTTACCGCTATTGTTTCGTACGTATGTTATACATGCGCACAACAATGCTAGAGAGACCACCTATCCCGTCTGAGCCCTATATATTCCAAAATTATCTTTGTTTTTATCGTGGAAAAGGTAGATGACGGAACACCGGTCTTTCACATTATTTTTTCACCTTGCACTAGAAATCGTAACAAGTTTGTACCTTCGAAAATTAGCACCCTGTTTGAAAGATACTGAAAGTCTACTTCCCCTTGGAACATGCCGCTATGCAAAACCCTAAGGATTGTAACAAGCGTTAAAAAAGTTATATGCATTTTGAGTCATTTCTTGACCGCAATACGGCGATCTGCCCAGCCTATACTGCGCAAGCTTTCTTGTGAACTGTAAAATAAAGCAAAGTAAAACTAGTGAAGTAATTGTCCCTTGCTCCACCTAGGTATTGCAAACCACAGCAAAAGGATAGTACAGATAAATACAGACCCGTAGGCTATTATAACTTTGTTTTGGAAAAGAGCAGAGGGGTGGAGTGTACCGCGCTCGATGAAGCCACCGCTCGGAGGAGACGTGGATTCATCGGCCGAGGAAGCTGAACGCGGTCATTAAAGTCAATGAAGGAGGAGACGAAACACAATGACAGAAAGAAACAGATAGTTTTCAAGAGCCAAGTAGGCGCTTTACCTGCACCACTGCTGTATCGTGCAGGCGAGTTGGTGCGAACAGGAACGAAAACATACTTTATAACATGAAGAGACCTGTAGATTATGATGTTTTATGAAGAAGGATAGAAATAGACAGGGAGTAGGGCGAAAATAAGGAAGACGAAAGCTTCCATGGCGCAATTGGAATCCTAAGCTTTCCCACCGAAGGGAATGCTCCTAGAAATGGGTGCATGGTTATCAGACAGAGGGCACGGTATAACCGGAAGGAGAACCAAATAATGCGATATCAACAGAGTGGACAAGTATATGAAGCTCTAACAGCAGCTTTACGAGCAACATGACTCGGGGAAACATTAACATGCGCTTCAAGCAAGCGTAGATCGCGGTGCCGAAGAGAGCGTTTTGATGACCACGAGAAGCGGTGTCTGGATTCATGAACCTGAAGATTAGCTACAACCGCATGTTTAAAATAAACTTGACTTCAATCTCTATCGTCTATATGTTAACATATGGATATATCGGTAAATACTGACTGTAGAACTCTTCGACGAACTCAGGATCCAGCCTTCTTCCTGGACTTCCCACGTACACCGTTATGTTGTTCAACTTTTTGATAGCATCTCGTCTAATAGTGGCATCGACCCAGCTGGAAGAATTCAGGGCTGCCTCGAATGTCTTGCGGATACGGGAGGCCATGTCTTTTGCCCGACTCACCATATGAGGGGGAACCACTGCTCGGTGAAAAAAAGTTTTTGTTAAGGCATTTATAGCTAATACATTGTCAAAAATAAAGTATTAGGAATGACGAATAAGAAATGCTGCAAGTAAACAGAAAGTAGGCACTACACGTTATAACGTAACTCTTACATATAACCATCCTCAGCTTTGTTAATGTAGAGCGCTACGGGCGGTCGCCGAACAAATTAGAAACGGAGTGTAGAAACCTATCGCACCGCGGAGCACACATTTTCTGCAATATAAGGATGAAAATACTTAGGTACAAGAAAGCCTAGTAACACTCCCTACATCAGACTGTATTTTTACGTTCCATCTACACCTTCCGGTTGTTTCTTTTCGGCCTGAAATGTTTCGCATTTATAGAATTGTAACAACTGTCTCTTTCACATATACATGCGTAAAACGATTGTTAGCGTAGTTCTGTTCAAGCTAGGGCAATGTGTCGAGGTTTCGGTTTGTTAGACACGGCATTGTGAAGCCAGGACTGGCACCACGTGATTCAATACATCCTTGCCTAGTAAAATAACGAATGTACTATTTCTCTCGTCCATGAAATAAACATAAACTTGACCGCTGGAAAACGTTAATCATCACGCTAGCATCCTCAAGGTATTGCCAGCTAAGACCTTCAGATTGTTCTGTGTCCACTACTAATGATTCATTGTCAATGTTGGCTGTAAAGAGATAAGTGTACTACGGTTCCTTGAACGTCCCGTTATTCTATGGCCAAACACGTGCTTCCATTCCTTCCTGCGGTGGCCGTATTATGAGGGTTGTTACGTGAAAGAAGGAGCGCGTGCGAAAATTCATGTGCACTTTAATAAAATAGATGAGGAAGCAATTATCCCCTGGTACCACTCTATGGCGTCTTTCAGATCAACATCTTTGGTTCAACACCTAGTGTGAGATTGCTAAAGCGATTGCTGACTCTTCCTTCCCAGTATGGTGTTGCACGGCTCGACGATGTAACTAAGCGCGGATCTGCTATTAGATCAGGTGTATCCTGGACGCACTAACTTCTCGCAGAGAATCGCGTTTTCATCTACTGTCGGTTAACAAGTAGATTCACACCTCCCTAAGAATATTACACATAGTACCACCTTACACAATGCTCTTGCAGTATTATGCAGAAGATTCTCCGTCAATAAGCTGTACTTACCCTTCAAGAAGTAGCGGTTGATTACCGCAAGGTTCATGACATTTTTGACGTGCACGTAACAAGAGTCCTCGGCAGATCTTTCACCACGAAACAGGTATGGTTCTGTGAACTCGGCCAGCTGCCTATAGATACCCCAGGCGACTAGGTACCGTAGCCCGTCTGTGCCAACCTCTTCGTTCTCGTACAGTTTTTGAATGATACGGGTAGAATGTATAAAGTGCACAATATTATCATGTTCCGTGTAGGTGCCGTTGGTGTACTTGGAGAAGTAGGCACCCCACTGACCTGGCAGGAAACAGAAGTAATATTGATGGAAATTTGCTACGCAGTAATATCGCAGTGCATATTCAAATTCACCTGCTACAGACTGCAATGCCGGTTTCGCCTTTCGAAATGCGGAACGTTTCCTGGCCAGCCTAAGCCACACAGAGCATATCTATCTATCTATCTATCTATCTATCTATCTATCTATCTATCTATCTATCTATCTATCTATCTATCTATCTATCTATCTATCTATCTATCTATCTATCTATCTGTCTGTCTGTCTGTCTGTCTGTCTGTCTGTCTGTCTGTCTGTCTGTCTGTCTGCTTATCTATCTTTCGATATATGTATCTGCCCACATGTCGGTGCTCCCCTAGTGGTCTCGTTCATTTTGTCAGCGGCAAAATTTATATGAGAAGGTATTACTGTCACAAAAGTGTGCCCGTTTCGTCAAAAAAAAAAAAAAAGCCGGTGTCGAGCTGAAGGCAAAATCGAAAAAGAAATACAAGAAAGGCGGCGCGCGCGGAAGAGGTGCTCAAAGTCACGCCGCAAACCTCGAAACAGAATTTTCTAGAACGCGTCAGCGAGTCATCGCGGCGAGCGAGGACACAAGCCAGACGGAGGAAAAGAGAGGAGGTGGAGAGTGCGCACCGACGCTCCTCGGGCCTTGAGAGGGAGAAAGAGGCGCTGTCCAAGCGGCGAAGGACCGACAAAGGGCAGGAAGGTTCCTAAACATTGTGCTTGCTTGTATCACGCGGGCCACACCGAACCTTCGAGAACGGCTATCAGAGGCAATATAAAGAGCGGACGACGGGCCGTGAGTAGCAATCGTAGACGAATGTGACTCAACGAGAAGAAGCAAGAAGACGTAAAACGACCCTGCTCCGCGAGTCAGCCGACGAGCCCTGCCTGCAAGCTTCAAGTTGAGTAGACACCTAGAGTGACTTTGGAGGACTCTTTTGTGTTTTATTCTTTGTTCCAGTGCATCAGCTTGTATGTTTGTTGCTGTTTTCTTGTAAGTTGTAACCTATCTGTGTTTGTATAGTGAAGAGCCGAGTTTGTGCACGTTTTTGTGTAACTGGCTGTTTGATGAGAGCATATTTGTTTTGTTTCATCACCGTTGAATCTGACTCGGTCTTTGAACCGCTGCTAGCGTTTTGCTATGTGCCGAAGGAGATCAAAACCTAATTGTCTAAGGGTTTGAGGGATGGTTACCGGGGGATTGTTACGTCAATCCTTCGGATCTTTCCGGCAATTGCGTCGATGGCAATTACGAATATCTTTTAATTTTGGTGCCACTAACATGACATACTTGTAATTTGCATTATTATTATCACCTGCATACCCACACGTCGTTCATTCCCGCTATGCTCCACCTCGGGTACACGTACATGCGCAACAGCTGATTCCATGTTAACACTATGGTCTGTGTCAACCAATGACAATGAAAAATATAGCAGTTCACATTTTGATGACAACACACTTTGGGTGCGCTAAACAAGAGAAAGATATGCCACTTTATACACATATACCTGGGCCTTCTCATTCTTTCAATAAGCTGATC
This sequence comes from Hyalomma asiaticum, assembly GCA_013339685.2. NCBI lineage: Eukaryota > Metazoa > Arthropoda > Arachnida > Ixodida > Ixodidae > Hyalomma > Hyalomma asiaticum. The sequence continues at coordinate 140,268,247 of CM023484.1, read as the reverse complement.
GTCAGCACCTGGCCCTTGTTCAATGTGTTTACTATAACGTGTGTGCCCGCCTGCGCTGCAATACTTCAGGAAATATGCGGGGTTTTTTAGCGAACACTTTATAATGTTCTTGAAGATAGGCTGTTGCGGACAAAAAACTAAAACCTCTTCCAAAAGAAACTGCTAGCTGAGGTGAACGTCAGCAAGTGTCAAGAAAGCGGCAAGTTAATTATATGCGTAATAATATTTAGTAATTTACTTTTTTCCCTTAGATAATCTTCGTGTTTATTTGGCATGGAGATTTTTCAGCCACTGGGATACCATGTCGTGTCTGGTTTTGAAACAAAGAAAAAGGCTATTGACTAAGCCGCTGCCGTGCAAGCAAGCCTCGGCGTTTCACCACACAATAATATAACTGTGCGCTTGAAGAGCGCCGGAAGGCACCAACAAATGCAACGTGACGTGTTCGCAAGGTTGCGGCGACTAATTCTGAAGGTACGGTGCTGTTGGTGTTGTATTTGTCTCTCGCTACGAAGCCTCGATGCCTTGCATGGGCCGGAGCCAGCGTTATCTTTTGCTTATTCGCTTCGGGCAAAAGGAAGCCTAGTTATGCCGCTAGTTTTGAGAACTTCTAAATTTCGAATCGACTGTCAGGGGGCAGGAGGAACAGGTCACCAGCGCACATTGCAGTGGTACGCGGCCTGCGGAGCTCCTTTTGCAACCGAGTGTCGTTTTCACGAGGAAAAAATCAGTCATTGTGGCCTTTGTGGCGACAAGCTCGGCCATTCTCAATGAACTCAAAATACCGCTAATTGGAAAGTTCCTTACACTATCTTTGTGAATGACCTGTAAAAATTGCATATTTCTACGGATTACTGAAGGCCGCCCCACCTGACAGTTAATTCCTTCAGAATATTTCCTTTTGCGGCAGGAAACCTATTTACGGCGTTTTTTCGGAAGTGTTCGGTGAAACGTGATGTATATGTACGAATATTGCTCGGCATGACTTTGTCCAGTTTTTCGCGAACGCTTAAGCACACCGCAAACAAATACGCATGCTTCGACAAAACAGATGCCCTGTGGAAAAAAGTGAATGTCGAGTTTACGTCGTTCTGTAATCTACTCGTTTGCCGCCATGATTCCCTGATGTTAATGGTAAGCCCACGGTACTCACACTTATCAATCTGCGTAAGTACATCGATTGTTCTCGTAACAGCTGGCTGAATGCCCGAGAGTCGGGAATAGGCACTTTGCTCGTTGATTGCTTCGCCTACATCGAAACCTACAATCCCTTGGCATCGGCCGGATTTTTGTGATATTTACGGAATTATCACTTACTACATTCGCCGCACTCAAGTTCAGCTAATCGCCCCGGCGGGCGTGTCTCGAAGATAAAAATATTCCAGCCATATATCAGCCTCAACTAAGGGTGACATCAGAGACGCAAGTTGATGCCATCACTGCTGAAAGAGGCCGCTGGTGTGGTGCACTAGTTACGCCACTCGCTGCAAGGACGCTGGATTGGTCCCGGCGGCGGCGGCGTTTGTTCACTGTTCGTAGATTACAGCGGGAGTGAGTTCAATGTAAATCTGGACCTTCAGGTCTTGTGTTAAGGGCCCCTCACCAGGTCGCAAGGCAGAATTTCAGTTATACATTGGATGTGCTTAAGTTGGCAATAAGCAGCGTATAGTGGTCGCGACATACGACGCCTATAGACAGCGGCGTGTATACGAGTGGTTGAAGGTACGTCAGGACACAACGAAAGTTGAGGTGCGATCTGATTTTTATTTCGCGCGTCTCACGCAACGCGGTGCTGGCGCTGCGATCGGCGTAGAGCTGAGCGAGCACGGGGAGCGCATAGGGCGCGCCGCTACAAGGCTCCCCCCCGTGGAGGAGAAGGTTGCAGTGCTAACGTGCGAAGACAACGCGGCACACCAAATCTCCCCTTCAACCATTCCGCTCGCCAGACTGTCGCTTTGACCACGTGCACATTGACATCGTCGGCCCACTTCCGTCATCTCGTGGAAAGCGCTGTGTGGACCGCTAAACACGCTGGCCCGAAGCGTTCCCGCTTCACGATATCACGGCATCCACTGTAGCGTCATATTTGTTGCTGGATGGATCTCCCGCTTCGGCTGCTCCAGTATTGTTACTACAGACCGCGGTCGTCAGTTTGAATCGGAAATATTCAGAACGCTGACACGGATCCTCGGCGTACGCCGTGTCCACAGAACGGCATACCAACCCTCCGCAAACGGAATGGTGGAGCGACTGTATCGACAGTTGAAGGCTGCAGTTATCTATCGCTCGCGACGCCCCAACTTCATGGGTTGACGAACTGCCCCTCGTGATGCTCGGAATTCGCTCGGTGATTAAAGAAGACCTCGGATGCACTTCAGCTGAAATGGTGTATGGCACCTCCCTCCGCCTGCCCGGCAAATTCTTCACCCCGTCTTCTGCCCCCGACATGTCACCGCCTGACTACGTGGAACAGCTACGGCTCCAGTGCCAACGTCTGCGACCAACGACCACCTTCCAACTACGATGTCTTCGTAAGCAAGGACCTTGCTTCTTCAAGTCATGTCTTCGCCGCACCTGTACGTTTGAGAGTGCCTCCATGTCAGTGCCGAGGGCTTGACGTTCTTTGCTCACCGTTGACTGTGGGAGCTGTTGTGTGCCGTTTTCGCCGTCGTGGGAATGGTGTTCGTAGCCATCGCGTGCTCACGTTCGGGTCACCAAGCTATAGTGGTCGCGACATACGACGCCTATAGACAGCGTCGTGTATACGAGCGGCGGAAGGTACGTCAGGACGCAACGAAAGTTGAGGTGCGGCCTGATCTTTATTTCGCGCATCTCACGCAACGCGGTGCTGGCGCTGCGATCGGCGCTGGGCTGAGTGAGCGCGGAGAGCGCATAGGGCGCGTGGCTACACAGCGTTCTACGCAACAAGAATTTTGCACATTGGGCCATTATAGCAAAGCTAAAAAACGTTTCAGGCGGCGCGACACCACGATTTCAGGAGGCAAGTGTCACAAGCGGCACCACACCTTGGGAGCGAAACAACAAAATATTAACACCATCTTCCCAAAGGGAACCCTGATGGGATGCGAAGCAGCAGCGTTGCGCACGGGTGGCGTCACGGTTTGAACGGCGCTAACGCGGGTGCTTCGCAACCCGTCAGGGTTCCCTTTGGGAAGATAGTGTTAATTTTTTGTCGGTCGCGGTAGCGGAGCGAGCGGCGGTAGCGGCAGGTGTTGCGGGCGAACGGACGAGGCGACAGCTGCGGCGAGCGCGCGGCGGGCGAGGGAGAGAGTGACGTCAGCGCGCACTGCGAGGGGAGCGTGACGTCAACGCGCAGCTGCGGCGTTACCTACTTGGCACCGCTCCAACACCTGCGGCGAGGGCAGTGCGTTGCCCTTGCCCTCGCCGTACGGACGCACAAAGGGTGTTACACAGGCTAGTCAAAGAGCTGCTTCGCATCTAAAAAACAAAAAGAAGGCGAAGGGCGCACTATACTGTTCCGAGAGCTAGTATTCCTCCACAAGGAGCGAGCTGCCGGAACGTCGCCTCCTGGTTGGGCGGTTCCTTGTTCGGGCTGCCGACGAGCACTCGCGAAGAGTGTCACGTGTGAATGTTTTCAGTGACGCAGAGGCGTCTTGTGGTGACACACCATGCCGTGGCAATGCGGAACATTCTTAAAGCGCAACTCCGGTGAATTTTCAGTGTTCACCCTTCTCAATGAAAATTTCAATGTATGTTCTCATCGGTGTTGTAATAATTTATTCAAGGCCAGTCAGTTGCGAATCGCTTCGCTTTCGTGAAAATGAATTTAAAAATTTTTTAGCGGATTGCTATGCGGCCCACGTTGTGTTTTTGACGTCCTTACCTTCAACGCTGCCTACCCGTGTAGGCGGGCGGTCACGAGAAAAACCCGTTATATAGTCCAGCGCATAAATTGTGGCTGTCAATTTAAGGCAAGCTGGAACAACTCAATGTATCCGTCAGATGACATCGCGACTTTCATTTTTCTGACACCACCTGCATATTTATGATGGCTGGGAGGCTATGACGTCTTCACATATGCTGCACGTAGCAACTACCGCTCTTTGTTTCGGTTTGAACACATTGTTCACTGGATTATTTAAAATTATGGGCGAGTTTCTGAACAACCTGAGCCCCAAACCGCCTGCTACAGGACGAACAGTGCCATTCGAAAAGAGTGACACTGGTATATCGTGAATGAACTGCCGGAGTTGCCCTCTAACGAAGGACGCTTGTGAGAAGAGAGTAACCACACTCAGTGTGAAATTTAAACGCCTAGCGCGGCACGTACGGATGCGGTTCTTGGCAGCCATTATGATGAGTGCAAAATCTATGCAATGCGCTTGTCACCTGAAAATGGCCAGACCTGGTGAGGGGCCCTTTAAATTTCCTGTGAAAGCTGCGCCAAAAGCATGCTGGGCAAATTCACTCTGTCCTAAAAGATGCGTGTAAGCCCGAAACGTTACTTGGCTGCTATGCAAATGAACGTGAATTAAGGAATCCCGACAAATAGTTGTAGAGTGAACGACGACTAAGTCACCAATGGACAACATAACAAAACGCGTATGGATGGCGTGCGGAGGAACGCGCAGCCATTTCTGCATTTGATAGCTGCATGGAAGCCGCGTCATGCGACTAGAGCAGCCAGCTCGACGAGCGCCACTTGCACAACAGCCGAGGCTCAAAAGATAGCCTTGCGAACTAAGGTGCTCAGACATTCTTTCCGTAAAACAAGAAAATCTTCTGACTTTAACGGGAACAAGCTGAGCGAGCAATTTCTTTTCTACAAGAGGGCACGTTATTTTTGTACGCGGAGCAACAGGAACACGACTGATGTAGACATATGGGAAAGTAACGGCCTTCTAAATGCCTTGGTGCAGATTTACAGCACTGCCTGCTGCCTTTAAATATCTTACAAGTCCGCAGTCAATACCGCTATCAGCCTTGCATTCTCGAGTAAGCACTTGTTTTGAATAGCGATGGTACCCATTGAAGGGCTGCAAAGAGCTGCCGTCATTATATTTTTTTTTAGGTTCTAGAAATTGCGTGTATTCTTGGAATGGGCTGCACGAAAAGATCGGTTTATACTCTAAAAAAGTTTGTCCAAATAATACCGACTGATCGATAATTGGACGCTCTTTCCCCTCAAAATTTATTCGATTTTCTTTTGTCGCATCTGTGGCTGCTGTCGCATGTATCTTATTTTACCATAGCTCTAATGCGCATTGAGGCGATATGACGCGGTTTGTTTGACGGTCCTATTTTGTACAAATAATTGGGATATGCCGAAGCAGGAAAAAAACAAAAGAAAGCATGCATCGAGAGAGCGCATGAAAGTGGAAACATGTATAAGGAACGAACGTTCCTTAAACATGTAAAAGTAAAATCCCGAGTTTTCCACTCACATGGTGAAAAACCTATTTGGCGCCGTGATTGTGTGAATGAAATGATCTGACGCAGTACGCATAATAAGCTTGAGTTCATGTCACATAACCAAACAACTTGGCGTAGCATAAAAGAGCGTCATTAGGTGCCGACAACATCGCGTGTCGGCCAAATCGCGTGATTTTTGAAGTCTGTGGTTTTTCTTTGTGGCATCATTGTGCGCATATCACGCTTCGTTCGCCAAAGTGTCATAATCGTGGTAAGGAGATTATTTATAGTAAGAGCTATTTGTCGCACAAAGTTTTAGGCGGATTTACTTGGAAGGATAATGAGCACATTTACGCACCATTACTTATAGCAGCCCCATTACCGTCATTGAAAAAACACTCAGGCGCCTGTTGCATATAAAGTTAGTACAACCAATGCTCTATAGTCACCTACCTGAAGTAACATATGGAAATGTGTATTGACCGAGCTTAGAAATGGTGGCAAACTCCCAAGGTTCCCAGTCGACTGCTCCTCTCGCGATGTACTCAACTAGAGGAAGAAAGCAAGGTAAACGATTAGGAGATGCTGCACGAACTTCGCCTGTGACCGGGGAATCTCGCGAATTGAAAAATAGGTCCTGGCTCTCTCACTATATATATATATATATATATAACGAAAGGGAAGGGGTCAAGGGCTCGTTCTTCATTTGTCAGAAACAACTTAATGAGCAAACAGACAATGAAGCCTAAGAAAGCATAGGGAAACTTGCTTGTGGTGTTGTAAGTGTGGAGAAAGTAGAAAGGAATTAAAGTGGACGAAAAGACAAACCTGCCTTCGGTGGGAACCGAACCCACGACCTTCGGATGACGCGTCCGATGCTCTACCAAGTGAGCTACGAAGGCGGTCATCCCCCCGTCCACTTTATTGTGTATTTATGTACGAATTATCACGGGAGTGTTAGGCAGCGCCACTCGTGGCCAAGGCGGCGTGTGTGGGACACACTTTCTTGCCAGGAGGCGTCACGTAGAACGTGAACTTAGATGAGATGGCTGAATCCCATAACAATGGCGCCCAACGTGGGGCGGGGCTGATTTCTGCGTTGACAGAAAAGACGCGACAACCACGAATATGGATTTAAGAGAACAGTTTCTCTCTCGGCGAAAAACTCGGTTTGTCGGGAGACGCGCTTCGAATGTGGATTGAGGAATTAAATGCACGCGAAAGGGAGAGGCGCGCAGAGGAACGCGATGCGCGGCGCGAGCAGGCTGAGCGCGAGCTGGTGTTAGAACGAGAAAGGCGCGAGCGCGAGGAACGTGCCCGTGAAGCGGAGCTGGCATTCGCGCGTGAAAAGGCGGCTCTCGAAGAAAGGAACCTTCAACTTCGCTTGCGGTTGGTAGAAGCGGAAAACGCTGCCAACGCCCGCGCCCCTGTGGAAACCGACAGCGTCGGTATTATGAACCGTGGAGCTCCTCAGCAGCCGATATGTCCCCGAAACTTCCTGCCATTGTTTGATGAGAAGAGAGATGACCTCGACGCATATTTTCGCCGATTTGAGGTCATAGCGAGAGGTCAAGAATGGCCAAAGGACAAGTGGGCTACTGCCCTTAGTATGCTTCTAATGGGCGAAGCCTTAAAAGTCTTCGGCCGGCTGTCCTCAGAGGACAGCTTAGACTATGAAAAGGCAAAGAAAGCACTATTGCAGCGTTTTCGCTTTACTGCGGAAGGATACAGGGATATGTTCCGTTCGAGCAAGCCCGAGGACCTCGAAACCGGCCAACAATATGCAGTTCGGCTTCAGGGTTATTTTGACCGATGGGTCGAAATGTCGCAGACCCCGAAATCTTATGAGGGCATGCGAGACCTCCTTGTGTCAGAACAGTTTTTGAAGAACTGTCATGTAATACTCGCAGTATTTCTGAAAGAAAGAAACTGCAAGACTTTGAAGGAAATGTCTGAGTCGTGTGACCACTTTATGGAAGCACAAAGGCAACGTAATTTAGGACATTTTCGGGAAGTGTCTGGAATCTCCTCTAGGGCAGAAGAGAATGGACAAGGAAAGGAATCACAGAAGCTTTCTAAGGTAAAGTGTTTCCTGTGCGACCGAGTTGGACATGAGGCATCTTCATGCCGAACAAAAGGCAAAACACCCTTCTGCCAAGTTTGTCAAAAAGTTGGCCATAAGACAAGCAGCAGCTGTAAGATGAGTGGTACTGGTCATGTTACGTGTACAGTGGCCCCGGGCGAACAGGGCGACGTGCAAGACAGAGAAAATATCGCCGGCCATGCTGCAGAAGACTTTCTGAATGTGGTTCGGGGAAATGAACAAGATGACTGGGTTTGCTCTATGGAGAAGAAACCCATGCCAACATCGGTCGGATGGATTTATGGGAAGAAGGTGACAGTTCTACGCGACACAGGCAGCAACACTGCGATCGTGCAGCGTAACCTAGTCCCCGAAGTGGCTTTGACAGGAAAATTCGGCACCATCATACTTGCCGACGGAACATCCTTAAAGCTTCCAGAAGCGTACATATATCTATCCTCACCGTATTTCACTGGGCGAGTGCTCGCAAAATGCATGCCCCACCCGGTGTATGAGGTCATTATAGGAAACATACCAGGAGCACGAGCACCTTATGATCCTGACCGGGAATGGTCGCACGGGGAGGATCGAGAAAGATCGACCCAGAGAGGACATGGAGAATGCGGGACATTGAACACGGTCAGTGTGGCAACCTCCGAAAAAAGAGCACCTGATCGGCAGTATGGGGAAGCTACGAAGTACTCTGCTGTCACAAGAGACGAGCTTCGAGCAGCTCAAAGCGACGACCAACCTTAACGTCATGTTTTGGGCGAGTTGATGTGGTTCGTCTGACTAAGGGGGGCGGCCGAGAGATGTTTATGGTTAAAGGAGGAGTGCTCTATAGACATTACCAGTTTAACAATGGCAAAGAGATCAAGCAAGTTGTTTTGCCACAACGCTTGCGTGGATAAGTACTTAAGGCTGCGCATGACAGTCCCTTGGCCGGACACCAAGGAATAAAACGAACGAGTGACCGCTTACAGGCGGCATTTTACTGGCCAGGAATACAGGCAGACACAAAACGATTTGTCCAGTCCTGCGACGTGTGCCAGAGGACCACGCCCAAAGGCAAAATCGCCAAGGCTTCACTGGGCCATATGCCAATCGTTGATACACCCTTCGAAAGAGTGGGAGTTGACATAATAGGACCTATTTCACCATCCTCTCTGAGAGGAAACCGATACGTGCTAGTGCTAGTCGATTTTTCGACAAGATACCCCGACGCCGTCGCGATTCCTTCTATTGATGCCTCAACTGTTGATGCCTCAACAGAGAAAATAATTTTACTTGTGTGATAGCTTTGTTTTCTTTTCTTAAAATGAGTGATGTGCCATCGGTGTTACGTTTGTTTACATTGTAAAACGCAAGTGATAGTTATTTGTTTCCTTTGTGTTATATGGCTGTCTACTATGTGAAATGTGATTGGCTGTTCCATCTGTTTGCCTGGTGTTATATGCCGATATTCACGTTTTTTTTTGTACCCACCTGCTAAAATCCCTCCAGGGGATTGCAGTACCAATAAATAAATAAATAAATAAATAAATAAATAACTGTTGCTGAAGGACTGCTTGAGATGTTTTCAAGGATTGGAATCCCTAGGGAAATACTGACGGACAAAGGTTCTTGCTTCACTTCGGACTTAATGCAGGAAGTGATGAAGATATTGTCTGCCAAGATGATGACTACCGCCCCCTATCACCCCATGTGCAATTGACTGGTAGAGTGGTTCAATGGAAGTTTGAAACAGATGCTTCGAAAGTTATGCCACGAGAAACCTAGATCATGGGACCGGTACTTGGCACCGTTGCTCTTTGCATATCGGGAGGTTCCTCAAGCAAGCACGGGTTTTTCGCCATTAGAGCTCATCTACGGGCGTTACGTACGCGGTCCAATGTCAGTAATGAAAGAGCTCTGGACTCAAGATGACGTAAACCCTGAGGTAAGGGTGACTTACCAATATGTCCTGGATCTACGTGAACGCCTCGAAGAAACATTACGCTTGGCACATGAAAAGTTGTCGACATCAGGGGAGTGCCAGCGCCGGTACTTTAACAAGCATGCAAAGAAACGAGACTTGAAGGTTGGTGATAAGGCACTCCTCCTCTTGCCCACCACGAAGAACAAGCTGCTCCTCGAATGGAGAGGGCCATTCCCTGTAATTGGGAAGAAAAACGACGTAGACTTTCTGCTTGACTTAGGCAGCAAAGTAAAGCTATTCCATGTTAAGATGCTGAAGAAATACTATGAGCGTTCGACGGGAGCGAACGAAAAGATCTTTGCCTTTATTGCTGTAGAAGAGGAAGCGTGCGAGACACAAATACCGTGCTTCAGCAGTGAGACCAATAAGGGTACAGCCGACGTGAAGCTCGCTGAGACACTGTCCCCGCTCCAACGGCAAGAAGTCATGGAACTGTTGAACGAGTTCAGCGATGTGTTTTCAGATATTCCTGGGCGGACACATCTTGTCGAGTGCAAACTCAATTTGACATCCTCTGCCCCCATCCAAGTGCCTCAGTATCCTTTGCCCTTTTCTTTGAGAGATGCCATAGAAAAAGAAGTAGAAGAAATGTTACGTCTAGGGATTATTGAGAAGTCATCGTCGCCATATAGTTCTCCACTGGTAGTAGTAAGGAAACCCGACAAGACCTACAGGTTGTGCATTGATTTCCGCAAAATAAATGATATACTTGAATCCGACGCCGAGCCTATCCCACGCACGGACGTTGTATTCGCGGAGGCCGGCGGGAAAAGGTACTTCTCGAAGTTCGATTTATCGAAGGGGTATTGGCAAGTCCCGTTGGCTGTTGAATCTAAGCCAAAAAACGGCGTTTGCTACGCAATCCGGGCTGTACCAGTTCACGTGTATGCCCTTCGGCATAAAAACCGCATCCGCTGTGTTCACTCGTCTTATGAGGATACTATTGAGGGGCATGGAGGGCGTCCAACACTACATTGATGATGTCCTGGTCGCGACCGATTCTTGGGAAGAACATATCGAGACGCTGAGCAAGCTGTTTGAGAGAATCAGAGAGGCTGGTCTTACCATCAAGGCACGGAAATGCGAGATCGGGCTCACCAGCGTAATATTTCTCGGACACAAAATCGGTGGCGGCTATCTTCAGCCACTCGAAGCTACAGTAGACAAACTACTCACAGCAAAGCGCCCCGAGACCAAAAGACAGATTATGTCTTTTCTAGGACTAGCGGGGTACTATAGAGACTTCATACCGAGGTATGCAGAAATAGCTCGACCTTTGGTACAGGCCACAAAGAAACAAGAAAGAAACTCAGTTGAATGGACTCATGAAAGAGACCTCGCATTCAAAACCTTGCGCACTGCTCTCACTAGCCGCCCAGTTTTGAAAACGCCTGACATCGGCAAGGTCTTTGTGTTGCGAACGGACGCTTCGGATGTCAACTTGGGCGCAGTTTTGATGCAAGAACATGACGGCATTCTACATCCGGCAGCTTATGCCAGCAAGCAGCTTTTGCCCCGCGAAAGCCGTTATTCAACAATTGAGCGGGAATGCTTGGCCTTAGTATGGGCGGTACAAAGGTTTCACGTTTACCTCTATGGCAGACACTTCATTGTGCAAACCGATCACCAGGCCTTGGAATATTTGCAGAAAGCAAGGTATTTGAACTCCAGAGTACTTCGTTGGAGCTTGCTATTGCAGGAATACATGTTTACGGTCAACTACATAAAGGGAACAGAGAATGTCGGGGCGGATTATATGAGTCGCATATAAATCGGCCTCCGTGCTTTTTGTTGTTTCGTCATTATGAAAAATGTGAAATGTACCGCAACATTTTATTATATGAAGAATGATCTGGATGTGTTGTTTTGTGCGTGAATCTCTTGTCATTGTGACTATGGCCCCGAACTGTACACGTCACCGTGAAACTTATCGCGCACTTGGCCGGTGTTTTGTTTCGGGGAATCAAAACTTGTGAAGGGGGGACTCATGTGATGGGAAGAGTGCGCGACAACTGTGTTTTGTGGTGTGACAACGCCGACAAGGGCGAAACGATCATCCAGAAGCGGTCATGAAGAAGCGAAGAAGATAATGACGAAGACAAGCTGTCGCACGAGGCGAGAAAAAAAAAAAGGGAAACAAAAAAAGTGGCACGTGGAGCGGGCTCGCGAGGCGCCATGTTAGGAGAGAAGAGAGGGGTTGGTGGCGTTCGGCCAGCGTGGACGTGCGATGGGGGCTCTCCGCAAGAATGACCGTCGGGTATAGTCTGGCAAATCTGGCGTGCACCGCGTGCCACGGCGCATTGTTCCTCTGTGCTCCAGCTACCTGGATGACGTCCCTGGAACGCCTGACGAGCCGCCCGTGCCACCGACAGCACTGTCGGGTGTAGGCCCGAGTGTTGTCCCGCCGGCCAGGACCTCGAAGACGAGTCCGCTACTCTGTGGGGCCTCATCTCATCGCTACTAGCAGTACGGTCGGGCGTAGTCCCGAGTGCTGCCCTGCCTCTTCGAGCACACGAGTGGCTCGAGTTTCGTGCCAGCGGCCCTGCCTCTTCGAGCCACGAGCGCCTCGAGTTTCGGGCCAACGTCGGGATCTCTTCGTCTCTTCGCCGGCACCACGGAGACAGCAGCACCCCTCGTCGGCGACCTGCCTCGACGATCTCGTGCACCTCCCCCGCACCAATAGACCACCTTCGGTGAGACTATTCTAAACTATGACTTTGCTCACGTGTTTCATTTAGGTTCTTCTTACACTCTGTTCGAAAGCGTTGATGTTTTTTTCTTGATTAGTTTGTTTCTCCCTGCCGATGTCTGTTGTTGTTTTTTCCTTTGTCTATAAAGTTTTCACAGAAATCAGCCTCGCCATATCCTTGAACACGTTGTCGTCGTCAGACGCAACGTGCGTTCCCATCTGAATTCTAAAGAATCCCATAACACCTTGTACTGAACTGCTGGATTCAGCTGGCCTTCTCACCAACGTCGCGAAACGGTTGGCCAAGTCTACACCATCCCGACATCCATGTGCAAGGCGGTGCTGCCAGACAGCCAGAATATGGCGGCGCATAGCGTCCAGCGCTTCGGCAAGCATATGAAGACAGTCGAGCAGCAGTTGCTGCCAAATCCATCGAACAAATGGCCCAAGCTACAAATGACGACGGTGAGCAGCGATGTTGAGAGAGAGGTCGCACACGCTTCTGGGTTTGACACGGCTCAGTACCCACCGAAACGCGACATCAGGGCAGCTTGCAACAATGTGTCTGGCGCCAGACTCATGGTAACGGTGACATGTGTTCTGTGCACAAGACTTGCGCTCCACCGCAAGGAGAGACCACTGCGCAAATTAAGGAACTGGAACTCCGACGTGTTCTCGGCCTGAACCTTGCCATGAACGGTACAGATACTTCGCGACCCACCAGCTCCCTGCCAGTGGACAGATGTTATGAGGTACAGCGACTGGCGGTGGGGCACGGGCTGATGACACAGCTAGGGAGAAGAGGAGGCTGAAGATGTACAATGGCGCAGTCAGAAGCAATGTATCTTGATAAATCTGCGTACGCTGTGTATGTTAGCGGCGTTTGAGCTGTGTACGTTAGATTTGGTGTCAGAAGTGGGATCGACGACATGTCACGCCACAACGGTGAACTGGTGAGCGCTGCGCTTATGGAAATTTTGGAAAGGTACGACCGCAAATGGGGGGTCATGATAGAGCGATTGACCACTAGCCTGCCCAACAAACAGAAGCGTCTGACTGCAGCCGGTTCTAACGTTGATGAGGCGTTTGATAACCCAGTATGAGGGAAACGAACTCTTGAATGCTTACAACATTGTAGAGATAGAGGAAGAAGATTGGTGCGAGGAGTTTCCACTTGTACGGGACATGAGTGGGGAGCTTCAAGGGGGAAAGGTGGTGTGCGAGGAGTCTCGAGGCAAGCGAGACATCTGTGATGAATTTGTGAGGAAAGAGGAGGAGTGGGGAGAGATGTCTCAGGATTCTGTCAGCAGCAACGACTTGGACGCCTCCTGCGCGTGTTCAGGAAGCGGGCGCAGAAGGAAGAAAAAGAAAAGGACCGCGGAACACCATTTCGTTGAAAGACACGTAGTGCAATCACCCTTGCAGACGATCTCTGCAGAGCAGATCACCCTTGATCGTGGAGTAATAGACGCTGCGGTAGGAGAAGGAACTGGAAGCCAGGACAATAAGGAAACGCAAAACGCCGCCTACCCTGCTCTTCCAGCTTCCAGCAAATGCCAGAAGGAACCAAACATTTCTGAAGGACGCCTGGCGCCTCATAACGACCAGCATACCGCCAAAGTAGAAAGGAGCTCAGTGAACGCGAACAAGGGCATGCAGGATACCGCTGAACTTGTGCCTACGGTTTCATGCTTGAACGAAATGAAAGCTGAGCAAGGAAAGCCGAAATGTGAAGGCACGCGCGGACGTTAGCCGAAGGGTGCCCTGACCTTGAAGAGGGACAGGTTAAAGCGTACATCGGGCATGACACCCCTGCCATATGTGCTCTTTACTGCGACGGGAACCACGTAGGCATGTCGACTATTCCCGAGTGGTCTGCATAGGGCGCCAAACCTGCAACCCTCGCAACAGTGGTGACAACGTCCCCAGGCGATGCCGACAGGGCGCGTTTCTACAAAACTGCCCGCATTCTAATGGCAATGCTCGGGAAGGAGGCAGCAAAGACGGAGCGAAGTTCCATGAGGAAAAGCTGCGCTCTCTCGCATCGAGTCATCGTCTTCATCATTGCTCTTCTCGTAATGGGCACAAGGCAAGGGGACGGTACTTGCCTACAAAGTGGTCGGCTTCTGGAACATGCATCACTGATATCCAAGTACCTTAATTGTCTTCTGCGCCTAATCCTGCCTAGACATCGCAAGGAGGCATTCCACCGAGTCCGTCGTCTGTGACGCCCACCAGTTTGGTGACAATCAGCTAAAAGTTGTTTCAAACAAAATCGCGAAGTCGTGCACCTCCGAAAAACAGAGCCAAATACTGTAAAGTTTCCGTCATTGTCAACCCACTTCCCCCGGTGGGAAGATGTAATGGTGTGTAATGCATAGATGACAGTGGGGTATGGGCTGTGAGGAGGAAGAAGCAAGCCTGGGGAGAACGAGGAAGATGAGGACGATCACGGCGGCGTGATCGGAGGCAGTGGCCACTGATAAAGAAGTGTTTCTTGCGTTTTTTACGTGTGTGTGAATAGTGTACGTTACAGATATTTAATAATGTAAAGGGGCATAGCGAAGCTATAAATCCCGTTTTTTTCTGTGTTGAATGCGTCAATGGTGTGACCGGTAGGGATTCCAGCTCTTATTGACGCAACCCGACTGGTTGTGGGTTGGAATCATAGTGGATGCTACTTTTCTTATTGATATATCTATGTCAATGTTTTTACATATCGACTTTTGTGACGGAAGAAAGTCAGTGATTTTTCAGTGGACGCCGGAATAAAACAATTTTGTGTTAAAACAAAGAAACGACGACATCGAGATGGTATATTTGCAGTCGTATAACGGAGTTGGTCACTTCTAAGGAAAGAGAGGGACGTATTTATTAGTCGGGAAAAGTAAGAGAGAAATCACGTCTTGGGTTCGAAAAAATAGATGATGTATTTCTTGATGCGAACACCTCTACAGGAGGAGGTCCTACTACCATTCACAGCGTTGCAGATTATGTATGAAACGCATAACGGAGTACAGGTACTGGGATGTACTACATGGTACGCAAACGCTACTTGCGTTCGTGGCTGGCGCCGCGAACTTGCGGGATTTCTCAAGGGCCCGAGGTGATGAGTCACATTCTGAGGCTCGCTGAAACTATATACCTTTCTATGAAAAAAAATTAAGACTAACGAGTGCATCATGATTTAACAATTCGTAACGACGCCATTTGCGAGTGTAAGTAAGGCTTTCCCATATACTTCAGACTCAGAAGAATAAAATATTGGCCCATCGTTGCGGAAGCATGACGAATATGTTTCTCGATGTGCTGGGACACAGCTAAACGCAAAAAGAAAGAGACTACAGTGCTCCTAGTGGCAAATGGCTCCTTGTCCGGAGTGTTGTAACGGCTTTCACAACTAGTCATGTCCCAACTCATAGACAGCGCAATTGAATGCTAAAAAAGCAAAAAAAAAAGCACAGTAAAGGCAACAAGATCTCTTACGTTTTGAGACACATCCAAAATAGCGTCTTACGCATCGCAATACCCGTTGGAAGATTGTTCTATGCGTCCATCGTTCTTTTTTTTTTGATCTTTTCCGCGTCTACGACTTTCTTTGTAACTTGAAATGCTTTGATCCTTGTGCTTGTAAGGGGCTGTGTTTGCTTAAGTTTGTGGTGCCTACTTGCAACTTACGATCCAATGTGTACTTCTATATTTTACTGGCTCTTTTCGACGACGTCACACTCGTCTATTTACTAACGTTACTAACATCTCGCTGTAAATGTCCAGCTGCCCGTTATTTCATTGTCTTGTACCTTTGTGCTTTATTCTTGTGCGCCCACAGTGTTCTTTTTTACATTTGATTGAAATACAAAAGATACAACTCCTGTGGAGTTGTGGACAATTTCAGTCGGTCGCGGCCTTTTGCCTTGCTCTCATTCTAGGCATGTAAGTTTAGCAATGAGTACTGAAGCTGCACCCGTCACTCAAAGAAGTTGCGTTCAGATGATGAACTAGTAGGCGAAACATATGACGCCCAAATATTCATGGAAAAAAGAATAAGTGTGTCTCACGTTCCGTTTCGTATCTGCGAATTTTGCCGGCAAATCTGTAGACATCCTTGCGCCTCATTCCCCACATCAGAAGGTACAGTGAGTAGTCGCTCAGGATCGTCGACAACCAATTCAGACTCCTTTTCTGTAGCCAGACATCTTGTTCCTTGCTGTAGTCGATCTGTAAAACATGAGAAGAACGTCACATATGGTTTTGATCTGTCTTGCAAATACAAAAGCTGACAGCTTTAGTTGTTTGCGCCGCGATTACTGAACACACATTAGTGGCATAGCGGAGTGGCGCTGTCTCTACTCGTATGTTCTAAACTATTGCAAAACTGAGGGCTTGCCAGTTATATAATAAATAATATTGGCATCTTTGTGCCACGCATAGGTCGGCGCACTCACTCATGAGTGCACTCACTCGCACTCACTCGCACTCATTTCATAGACGTGAGTGCGAGTGCGAGTGAGCGCCAATGAGTGTGAGTGGAAGTGAGTGCGAGTGCGAGTGAGTGCAAGTGAGTGTGAGTGGAGGTGAGTGCGAGTGCGAGTGAGTGCTTGTGAGTGTGAGTGCAAGTGAGTGCGAGTGCGAGTGAGTGCCAGTGAGTGTGAGTGGAGGTGAGTGCGAGTGCGAGTGAGTGCTTGTGAGCGTGAGTGGAAGTGAGTGCGAGTGCGAGTGAGTACCAATGAGTGTGAGTGGAAGTGAGTGCAAGTGCGAGTGAGTGCAAGTGAGTGTGAGTGGAGGTGAGTGCGAGTGCGAATGAGTGCTTGTGAGTGTGAGTGCAAGTGAGTGCGAGTGCGAGTGAGCGCCAGTGAGTGTGAGTGGAGGTGAGTGCGAGTGCGAGTGAGTGCAAGTGAGTGTGAGTGGAAGTGAGTGCGAGTGCGAGTGAGCGCCAGTGAGAGTGGAGGTGAATGCGAGTGCGAGTGAGTGCCAGTGTGTGTGAGTGGAAATGAGTGCGAGTGCGAGTGAGTGGAAGTGAGTGTGAGTGCGAGTGAGTGCCAGTGAGTGTGAGTGCCAATGAGTGTGAGGTGTATGTATGTATGTATGTATGTATGTATGTATGTATGTATGTATGTATGTATGTATGTATGTATGTATCCGTGGCCGTCTCGTTAATGGATTGTATACGAAAATCGCTATGCCATATGACTGCATGACGAATAAAATGACGTAATTATATCAAAATCATGACATGCATGATTTACATGAAACGGTCTTGGTGCTCTCCTGGGCCGTTTCGTTAATGGGATGTATACGAAAATCAGTATGGCACAACATGACTGCATGACGAACATAAATGACAGGTCATAACATGAAAATCATGACACGTATGGCATGAGCGGCTTGATTTACATGCCACGGTCTTGGTACTCTCCTGCCCAGCTAGCATACAAAGGATTTGTGACGACTTCGAAACGGATATCCGAGACGTTAACGTTGCAGACGGCACGCGTAAGAAGCCTTAGTCCTGGATGCGTCGTATATCGTCTGATGTCCGGCTCGTTGCACATGCGTCTTCAAAAAGCTGGTCTTTTCGACGGCTTCGATGAGACTCCAATAATCCCATTTTCCGGGATTTCTGAATCGGTTCAAAGACTTGCACGTGCGTCATCAAAAAGCTGTTCCTGAAATGTTAGCCGTAATCTGAAAAAGAAGCAGGAATCGTGCTCGGGAACTGGGCGCGCCCACCAATATTTTGGTCTGGTTGCCACCCTCATAATATATAAATGATAATCTGACCTCAGAGCTAACGCCTTAGGGGTTCAAATGACGCCAAGGCATTTTTTGCACCCCTAAGGCATTAAATCTGTGGTTCTGAAGGCGTCAACGGGATAATAATTTTGGGGGGCACCCACGATGCACGGACGTCGTCCCTGCCTTATGGTAGTAGCTGCGACCCCCTATGTTACCAGCTCCACTATAAGGTTTAAGGTGCTGCAGAGTGGGGGTTAGTGCCAGCCCACCTGAATACTTTCGTCCTAGGAAGAAGTGCTGATGTCGCACTTGCGTGGAACGTTTTTTTTCTGGTGGGTCAAAGCACTAGCATTGAGTGCAACAGAGCAATAGTGCAGTAAGGTAGGCACACAGTTGTCTGCGAAGGCTTCATCAGTCTTAGCATATAGGTCACAATTAGTTGTCATGCATACAAAAATCAATATAGCTTGTACTTTGTATAGTATGAAGCAAATCTACCAAAAACAGTAGTGACATATCTTTCTACAGTTAAGGATAGAAAGTTTCTTGGCAAGCGGCCTAACAAGGAGGCCCCACTGCCAATGATCATGACGTCAACAACATTTTATTCAACATTTCATTGAGAAACTAACTTATGGTAGTTTAAAAAAAAGAAAAATGAGAAAAAAATAAAACCACCAATATTCAAAAGGAACTGCAGAAGAAATAATTTAAATATATCTGGAACTTATTAACGACTAGAGGCTTACAGAAAGCGCACTAGTAACAATAATAAAAAGTGAAACGACAATGCATTTCTCAGCATGAGAGCAGCGCATCCTGTTATATGAGCACAGACAGCATAATGGATGACTGTGTGATAGCCGCTTTCAGTCATGTTATGCAGTATCTTCGCCACATAAAATCAATGAGTATGAACAAAGGAACTCAAATATGACCAGGTATCAAAGTGAAAATTTGCCTAGGACATCAGCTGAGTAAAGAGGCAAGCTTGAAAAGACTACCAAAAGCATCAATCAAGTGGCAATGAATACTGACCAAAGTGACCTTCAAAGAAAATATCGCATGAAATATTAACATAATCGTTATAATGAACAACATCACAATGCAGTGCATAATCTGCCACAGCGAGCAACGTTACATCGAAGCAACCTCAGTTTCATAATGAAGCTACATACTCGCGTACTTGAAGTCCAATACACTGGAGACAGGTAGAGAGGGTGGCCTGATCTAGTACGCCCTGGCCTTCTACTCTACTTCGGGGACAACGCAACAGGGGA
The DNA here is from genome assembly GCA_013339685.2 of Hyalomma asiaticum. Lineage (NCBI taxonomy): Eukaryota > Metazoa > Arthropoda > Arachnida > Ixodida > Ixodidae > Hyalomma > Hyalomma asiaticum. Next base: position 140,249,087 of record CM023484.1, on the reverse strand, counting down.
AGAAGAGTGATGAAGCATGAGGATGGGGATAAGAATGAGTGATCCGTATATACATAATAAGACATGACTGCTTGCGCAAAGGGGACATGGACGCCAGTAATCATATTTCATTACGCTTGATACGAACTAGCCCAACTTATGGCGGCTGATCACTTCTGCAAAACAATGTGCTGTGACGCGGAAAATGTCGACCCGGCTCTCTTGACATAAACACTGGCAATAGTCAACCCCAGCACGGGTAACTGGGACCTCGCCTCTACTTGAAACGTGACAGGGGCCGCCATTAGTCGGACGAATATGCTGTGCAGGGAAATGCACTCGAAGATTATGATAAAGGTCTAATAGTCGCATAATGAAAAGAAGCCACTTTAGTTGCATCTAAGTTTAATAGTCGCTTTTCATAATCCGCAACTTTGCGCAGTGGTACCGAACGTCTAGCATCCAGTCCATTTCTATTGAAAAAATGACCTTGTAGCATTTGGTAATTCGGTACGGTCCCCTATTTCGGGTGAAATACAGCTTTCATCTATTGCTTGTACTCCCATATCAGCCAGCCTAGTGGCCGCCGTCTACTGCTGTGGCACGAATGGGGGACAGTCGCGAAATACTATGTGTTCTAGTCTCTGATACATTAGACAGCGCTCACAGTTCGAGATGTACGCGCGACTGAAGAGGTGCGCGTAGTGCCGAGTTAGGTCGGCGACCAGGTGAAACCTGCGCAGTGTACTGGCACCGCTGCCGTTTATTCTACCCAGGAGGAAAAACTCGTGTCACTCTATTTGCCGCAGATGCCTGCATAGGTCGGCGCACTCACTCATGAGTGCACTCACTCGCACTCACTCGCACTCATTTCATAGACGTGAGTGCGAGTGCGAGTGAGTGCCAGTGAGTGTGAGTGGAAGTGAGTGCGAGTGCGAGTGAGTGCCAATGAGTGTGAGTGGAAGTGAGTGCGAGTGCGAGTGAGTGCAAGTGAGTGTGAGTGGAGGTGAGTGCGAGTGCGAGTGAGTGCCAATGAGTGTGAGTGGAAGTGAGTGCGAGTGCGAGTGAGTGCAAGTGAGTGTGAGTGGAGGTGAGTGCGAGTGCGAGTGAGTGCCTTTGAGTGTGAGTGGAAGTGAGTGCGAGTGCGAGTGAGTGCAAGTGAGTGTGAGTGGAGGTGAGTGCGAGTGCGAGTGAGTGCTTGTGAGTGTGAGTGCAAGTGAGTGCGAGTGCGAGTGAGTGCCAGTGAGTGTGAGTGGAAGCGAGTGCGAGTGCGAGTGAGTGCCAGTGAGTGTGAGTGGAGGTGAGTGCGAGTGCGAGTGAGTGCTTGTGAGTGTGAGTGGAAGTGAGTGCGAGTGCGAGTGAGTGCCAATGAGTGTGAGTGGAGGTGAGTGCGAGTGCGAGTGAGTGCCAGTGAGTGTGAGTGGAGGTGAGTGCGAGTGCGAGTGAGTGCGGATGCTGGAAAAATTTGGGTGAGTGAGTGTGAGTGAGTGTTCCCCTACACTGCCGACCTATGGTGCCACGACATTTATCGCACACTTACAACCGGGTCACTTAAAAATTAACTCAGCTAATGCGTTGCGCCTATAACCACATTGTGCGGACGTTTTATTTATTTATTTATTTAAACGACATTACAGGCCCGTAGAGGCATGGCGTAAGGAGGTAATACAGGAAAATGTTTGTTTAAAATGTGTACATTAATTTCGAAACAAGAGCAACGGGTATAAATACATAAGAAATGAGAACAAAAAAAATCTTACTGTTACATATATGGGAACATAGTGAACACTTCGTTAAAGGATATACAACAAGAACGCTAGAAAAAATACACTTTGGATCCCGACAGCAACAAACTTTGGCGCAATGAAATACGAACAATAGATTTACAGAACGACCGCGACGTAACTTGGCAATCACGAAGAAATATTTAACGTAAAATTGCAAGCAAAAAGCATTGAAGGCCAGGAAAAGAACAATGTAATAGCTACGGTATCGAGCATTCTTTTAACAAATGTGTGGTTAGTAGATGCTTGAAGTTTGATTGGTTGCTCTCGGAAGCTATTGACACGTGCGGTTGTTTTCGTGAACGCCGTTATCACCTTCCTGTGAATCGCGCGCTTGCTTTGATTGTTTGCATCAAGACCGAAGAATCACTGAGGCAAGGATCTTATATCCTCACAGACTCTCAAATAGCGTGTCGCTATTTTACTAGCGGCCGTTTTCCTGGCGTGTGTCGCCCACCTGCTAGGTGCAACATTAGACCAGGAGCGCAGCATTAGATGGTGCCCGACACACATCGAAGCGACGGGTAACGACAGAGCGGACGGTGCAGCTCGAGCTCTTACATACCGAGCGGCTGTTCCTCGTCTAGACACTCGTCTGATACCCCAGGCGCCCCACACTCCCAGGGATATCTTAGAACACCAGCGTCGACAACGACGGCGATATTGAACACCCCACCCTCGGCTAAATCTAAAGGAAGCGCACGAATGGCGCCTTCTGCAGACAAACACATACCCGCACCTGCGTTTAAAACATGCCATCCACCCAACCGCATACGCCGCCACTTGCCCGTGGTGTGGAGAACAGCCAACTCTCGCTCACATCACGTGGGAAAGCGAGCTCAGGCCATCTAAAATTAATACGCCTCATATTTCGGCGCAAAATTTTCGAACGGAGCAGTGGGAGACCTGGCTTGCCAGCGAGGAAAAGGAGGCCCAAGTGGCACTCCTCGACCAGGCGCGGCGGGCTGCTGAGGCCAGTGGAGCCCTGGACTAGGGGCCCCACCCGCCTGCTTCGCCAACTTCCTTTTCTTTTTTTTTTTAATAAACGTTTGTCAACTCAACTTGCGGCGAGCGCAGTTATGACTTTCTGTTATGCCAACGCAAGCCGCGTTTATCGTGCATGTCACTTCGGGAACCGTGTCGACAATTCCTGAAACTTTCCATGCTAACTCGCACACTTGAGGAACTTCTGGAATTCCAGAGATAATGCGAGAGCGCGTTCAGCCATGTGTATAAAAGCCGACGCACTGCGCCGCTTGTCAGTCTTTCCGTCGACCGACGACTGTTCACGACGCTATTGCTGTGCATTGTCATTGGCTTTGTTTTCCTGGGCACAAGTTCGCCCAATAAACAGTTTGCCTCACATCCCTCGAGTCCTGCGTGCTTCGTCTCGAGTGCTGCGTGTGTCTCGACCACGTGACACTATGATGTTGGGAAGGCCGTTCCAAAGGCGAATAGCTCTTGGAAGAGCAATATAGCTAAATGAACTAGTCTTCCCATAAATGCACATGAAATTAAACTGATATAAGATGGGAACACAGCAGGAAAACATTGAACACTGCAATTTGTCACTTTTACACGATTCATAGTATATCGCTTATTAAAAATTTCAGGGTTTTCGCGTGCCAAAAACACGACAAGGTTTGAGTGCTGTCGTAGTGGGCAGCTCTGGAAATTTTGACCACTTGGGAAACAATTATTGTAAGGCAGGGACGAGGCCATCCAGTCTTATTGTGAGCCTTTCGAACATTGCTTCCCTGTTACCCAGCTGAGAGCTCCGTTCAGTCGATCTGTTGTTTCTTTTTGTATGTAACATCAGTAAGGCAGAACGCACATAAAGCACTGAAGAACCACGCCGCCTGGGAAATGTCAAAAGACGAGGATTGTCAAAACATTTTGTAAGGGTTCTAGAGGCTCAATACCTGTCGAAAAAGACTGTCGCGTCACGGTTGAAGATTACCTTCAGAGCACGACCTCCCCCCAACTCCCTACCCACCCTTTACAAACAAAAAGAGGTCATGACAGCATTTTCGTTGAACTGAAACTGCCGGTCACTTTGCGCAAAGCCGGCGACTTCCCGGGCGAGGCTTTGCAAAACGGCTTTCTAGCTTCATCGGGAGAATGGTTTACTCAAGCAGAAAACATAGCTGGCCCGCGGATATGTAAAGAAAAAAAAATGCCGCCCGCATCTTCCCACGGGGGAGCTCGAGTAAACGCGTCGCAGAGTGGTGGGGGTATCGCGTGAATGTTGCGTAATTGGGTATGGTTTGGGAATGCTTAATTGTTATTCCGTGTTTATGATTTATTGAATGAAGGCGCTTGCGTCCACGAGCAGCGTCCGGAGCCGCGTCTCGTTGACGACGTTTGCACGCCGCTTCTCGCTCGCGTACCTGGGGTCTTAAAGCTCGCTGCTCACGTTTCGCCGCTGCTTCTCGTGCGTTCGAGGGAGAGGAGTACGGGGGAGAGGTCCGCAAAGACGCCCTTGACTGAATTCCGAACGCGCGCTCCGCCGCTTATATACACTCGGTCCGCCGCGGTGGTGTAGTGGTTACGGTACTGGGCTGCCACCCAAAATACGCGGGTTCGATCCCGGCCGCGGCGGTCGCATCTTCGATGGAGGCGAAAATGCCAGAGGCCCGTGTACTGTGCGTTGTCAGTGCACGTTAAAGAACCCCAGGTGGTCTAAATTTCCGGAGTCCTCCACTACGGCCTTTCTCTCCTCTCTATCTCTTTCACTCCCTTTCCCCCACCCCCACGGACGCTTAGCCGTGCTCCCTACATGGGCTGCAGAAATTAGCGTCCTTTCCTAACCGAACCACAATCAATCAATCAATCAATCAATATACACACCGCCCGCGTTCGAGTGAGAGGAGTACGGGGGAGAGGTCCGCACCCCCACTGCGCATGCTCGGCTTGCTGAACGACCGGTGGGCCGGCACGAGACGAGCCGAGCATGCGCAGTGAGGGTGTCGACGGCGCCGCCGGCCGCCGACGCCGAAGCGCGACTAAGAAATGCTCCGCATTTAATAGGGCCGAACTCCTCTCTAGAAAATAAAAAAAACAATACTCTGTAAGGCCTAATGAATGTGAAAAATTTGAATATAGGACTCTGGGTAGAACAGCGGCAAAAGTTGGGCAAGCTAGAAAGGCTAAGTACAATAGTATTTCCGTGGTGATCAGGACCATGTGGCCTACACTTCTCCGTAGCTTACCATGTCACCGACTAGACATATAGCTATGTGTTCTCAAACGTTGTTACGACCCATACGAGTCAAAGTCAGTGCAGTGGAGGTGTAAGCGCACTGAGATGGCAACCCAGAGGTCCAATATAAAGAACTCGCTATTGGAACATAATATAACGATACTGTACGTATTAAACTGGCGGGTATTAATGTAAAAATATAAATTGAGCGCAACGCGTCTCTTTCTATCGCATTAGCGAGGGCTCATCAGAAATATTTAACTGACAATCCTCTCCTCCCGTGTAATTAAGGCTGAAAACTTATGGCGCTGTGGCTTTGTGGCACTAGGAAAAAGGCAACGTGGTCGTATATATTCATGTCCACAGAGTTAGTTTATCACTTGTCGGATATGAAGGGCAAAGAAAGGCAGAACCCTTTTGCTGGGCCAAGATTGGTTGGCCCTTCAAAATTATCTACACTATATGATCGTGTGTTGTGTCAGTCGCGTCCGAGCAGGGGCATTAAAGAAATCGCTGATCTGTGTACACGTGTATGGTAGTTATTTTCGAAGTGATTTTTGTACGCTATGCTCCACGCATTGGAACTCGCAGAATACTGTGTTTCCACACTATCTGCATAATGGCCGATAGCGGGGTAGCGGTCATAATGTGGCAATATCTGCTCTACGTGCTGCAGTACATGTATGACGACGAGTTTGAAGTACAGTACCAATGAATTATAGGACTGCAAATTGTGTGATGCAAAATACCACACCGGCTATACAACGCCAATATTACGGACACCGTCCACAACATTACACGCGGCATTAATTCAGACCGCACACATTAATCTTGCTCTGAAAATGCACCGCTGTTCTCCTGCGTTACATAGAACACTGCTATAGTTCCAGATTTATTTCTTTAGCGTTTCGCTGCCAAGAGAGCCTTACCTTTCCATCACCAGCACCTCATTCCATCTTTGTTGTTTTAGGCAAACGTGGGTGACGCTTTTTTCTCGAGCTGTACATGCAGGTTCCGTAAATTGCAATACACGCTGATCAATGAAGTACCTACGCTGCTACTTGTTAGCGCAGACGCACTACTTTGTTGCTTCATTACATGAGCTTATAGACAAAGACGATCTTTTCCGTACCGTCATCACTCTCTTCCCTGACGTAAATTTGGTCTTATCGAAAGTGATTGAGATGAGAGCCTCCACTCCAAGGTCAAGGGAGCCGCGCACCATAACTTCAACCGGATTTACGCTCAACAGTCTTGTCGTATTGATGAAGTCCAGGTTCATCGAGATCATCCACTTCACGATCTCTATCGTCTGTAACAGTACAAAGCCAAATATTAGTTTAAACAGTCCCATTCCTCGTATGACCCGTACACACAGGAGCGCTTCCATAGAAACTCATGCCAACAGAAATTGCAAGGTCAACTGGAAAAGCTGCTGTCCAGTAGGCGATTTCTCGGCACTAATGACCAAGACAATTTGCAGAAGACACGCACGTTTCACATGGATCTATTAATATTACAAGGAAGCAAAGTTTTGAAGCTGTAACTTATGTGGGCAGTGATCCGTGGGTGCCATATTAAGAAGACGTAAGCACAAGCCACAGCAAGCGCCAGCACTCAGCTTGAACTCAAGGTAGTGTTATTGCGGAAAGAAAAGGGATAGATTTGCAGGATATACGGAGTAATTTAACTGCCTAAAGAGATTGTTATTATCGTTCGTAGTTGAAAGCTTTCTTCTTGTTTCCAACTATCTTTATATTTTTTTCTTCCTAACGTCGTCTCATTCGCCGGTCACTAACCCAAACTCGACGGAGGTCGGGAGATAAGCGCCATCAGGTTATATTTGGTTTTCGAGCTTATCTGTAAATTTTGTATACCTTATTGCTATCTTTACCACTGTGTGCCATAGTGCTGTTGCTCTGATGCGCGATTTTACAGGAAGTCTCACTCAGAGTTCAGCGACTTTGAGACCTCCTTGTGTATCTGTTTATTTTTCATATGTAATGTATAATGTATTAATAACAATAAATCAAATGAATCAATCAAATAAATAGTGAGGTCGGCGTCTTCGAAATGATAACGCGGTCATTGATCCAGCCGAGGGTCGTCTACTGCCCAACTGAAATGTGTCTTTCAATGCGCGCTGAATGTTATGATCTCTTCCTAGTATTACCCACCTATTTTCTTACAGAATACTTGTAAATACTTGGGAAAGGGATATTCTCATATGTCGTTTGATACGAATAGTGCATGAGCCGGCTGATCAGTAACTTTGCATTTAGCACCTTTTTGCGGCTTAGTGTCAGCAGGTATGCACGGAGCACAGTGTTGGTAAAACTAACAACTATGTGGGGTAAGAGCGGTGGAGTGTAAGCTGCAGTGTCGTGGCATTCATTAGCCCAGCGCGTCATTTTATTCCAGCTGGCACATGGATAGACCAGAAGAGCCGGAAACAATGGGGTGCAGGAGAGATGCTTGATTGAGCAGCGACACAATTAGCTGTAAAGTGTTATTTGAGGCAGTCACAACCATTGAAGCACATGGTTGAAAGGCCACATAAACGGAAATTTTCGTTTTCGGTATTTCGTATCGCGCGCATTGTTGGCGATAGAGAACTGAGACAAAGTACGAGTAGTGAAAGTCATGAAGGTGTTTCCGTTGAATTCCACCCTCAATTATTTGGGTACGGACGATATGAACGCATTGTTTGGCGTTCAATTCCAGAGCATTTTTGGGTAGACAAGTGGTGAGTATTGCCCTGGAGAACGCACAACGACAGAAAACGTAATGAATACTTTCTTTAAAAGACGAGCGACTCTCTTGAAAGTACTTCTGTCCCCCCAAAATAGTTCCCAGGCAAGCACTCATTTTTTTTTTGTGAAAACGCAGCGGCCTGAACTTTTCAGTAAGAAATAATGTGTTGCCCGAATTGGCGCAGGCCGGTTATCGACCGAAGTAGCAAGAGTCTGGGAATAAGGCAAAGAAAACACGTGAGATATATTACAATCTTTGATGAGGAATGGAGAGACAGCAGTGATTAGTGTTGGATGAAATTCAACAAGAAATGCCAAAACTTATAATAGTATATGGGTGTACTGTCCTGCGAGGGGTGAATGGACAATCTGCTAAAGCTCAAACGGAAAACTATTACGTGATTTAATCCCCTACTTACTAGGACTGGAAGCCAACATCTCGTTAGGGGACGAAACCCAACCTTCTAGGAACCTAAGCCAGCAAATTTATACGAACGCAGGGCCTCGCGTGTTAAGATATACAAACCTAGATTAAGGTGTGCAATCATATTTCAGAAAGATGAATTAACGTGTGTTAATGTGAAGCAAGGTAGATTGATTTACGTATTGAATGGACCGGGGTAAGTGGAGATATATGGGAGTGGCCTTTGCCCTGCAGTGGGCGTATACAGGACGATGGTGGTGATGAACGAGAACTAAAGCGCATTAAGGCAGTTTAGACTATTATTATCGCAGCCCTGATGGGATGCGAAGCAGGAGCGTTGCGCACGGGTGGCGTAACGGGTTGAACGGCGCTAACGCGGGTGTTTCGCATCCCATCAGGGTTCCCTATGGGACGATGGTGTTAATTTTTTGTCGGTCGCGGTAGCGGAGCGAGCGGCGGTAGCGGCAGGTGTTGCGGGCGAACGGACGAGGCGGCAGCTGCGGCGAGCGCGCGGCAGGCGAGGGAGAGAGTGACGTCTGCGCGCACTGCGAGGGGAGCCTGACGTCAACGCGCAGCTGCGGCATGACCTACTTGGCACCGCTCCAACACCTGCGGCGAGGGCAGCGCGTTGCCCTCGCCCTCGTCGTTCGGACGCGCAAAGGGCGTTACACAGGCTAGTCAAAGAGCTGCTTCGCATCTAAAACGAATTCAAGGTGCTTAACTTAAGTGCGAATATGACTTACGGTGCATTAAGCAGACTGCCGTGCAATACAGGGAGATAAAGGAAAATTAATACGGCACAACAAGTCTAAAGTTGGATTAGGTCAGAATAACTGGCGGAATAATTAACCTAGGTGGAGGCGGACTGCTGTACGATAAGGTGAATTGCACAGTTGAAGGTATAGATTATTGTTTAGAAACACTGCCACAGGGCTTTCGCCTTCGCATGTCTTGGTCGATATGTAAAGGAATCTAGGTATTTCTCTTACTGGCAAACGCTTGAATGGAATTTATCCTAATTGGTTGATGTGCGCAAACGAGTAATTGCATCTTATTCTTTGAACACGCTTGATTTCTCAGCACATAAGACTTATTCAAGCCATCCCAAAATTCTGCAGCGCTTAGCCATCTAACACCACCTGCTCCAGTAGTTCGTGCTCGAAGCAACAGATACATTAAGTTTTCCTAATTCATAGAGTAATAACGCAATAACGAGGAAAATTTTCCTTCTGACTGTACAAAGCAACTTCAATCACATACGCGCGGTTTATAGCGTGCTAGCGAACATCTGTTGTCTGTCGTATATCTTGCAGCATCGTAGAAGTCACAAATCATTAGTACCTGCAAGGTTGCCCACGGTTGACTTCTAAAAAACAGCACTTTCACCGACTAGCGAATGCTTCTCGTTACCTCGGGAAGATACGACGATGCGAAAGACACGCAGGCCTTGTACATGGCAGCTGCTTTCTGCCACGCAAGTTGATTAGTTTTCGGTATTTCCGAAGTGATGATGCCTGCACGGGTGGCGACTGCAATGGTATCTGTAACCTGGCCCAAAGAAGGAAAGAGCGTGGGATAGGGCGTTAGACCAACATTTTTATGCTCGCTCAAGTATACAGCCCAGTTCTGGAGTGACTGCGATTATTTCTCAATAATGGAGGTCATACATTCCGCTGCACTGACTACACAAAGTGCTGGGTAGGTGCGGTCTTAACGATGATTTTACAAGTGTCCCAAATCCATTCGAATACGTGAGGCTGTTAATGAAAGAACTATCTATTAAAAGGCGAGAAACGACAGACTTGTGTTTTGTAAAGCACGCCATCAAATGCACAAAATAGTGCGATGTATAAATTGCTTTCAGCTCTGGCAGCCTCCAGGTAACCCGAACAGGTCGCTGTGTTTCTCCCACAATAATGTAGTGCGCTAAGCCAAAGGCGTGTGTACCCTCTCCTTTATTTCCTTACACTGTAGATGTCGCAAATTAACAGCAAGAATTTGATAAGCGAGCCGTTTTATAAAGAGAACGCACGGATAGCATACAGCCTAGCTGGAATTACACTATCAACTACACTCGAAACGAATGCGTGAGCCAGCCTTCGACTACTTTGTGTAACAAAAAACGTGAATGCCTAAAGATCACTCGTCTAAGGATCACCCACACGTGTACCGGAATAATAGCCGGCGCTAAAATAGCTGAACATGCGCTAGGACGTTTAGCGTCTGTTTTCCACAGCAGCGCGCCTTGTCGGTGGATTGTGGGTGTTCTCGTTCTTGTTTTGCTATCTTGCATTTTTTCTGTGTTGGCAAGCCTAAGTATCTTTCAGGACCAGCTAAGCGAGCATTCTTCTGCATTAAGCAACACGTATGTCTGACTTACTACCGTGTAAATATTGGTTGTTGCGGCAGTGACATTAAATAATGCATCAGTGGCCTCTTCGCGCTGTACACAGCCTGTTTCATATTGAAGTACAAGCGACCATTTCAAACCGTCAACGTCACTTAAGCCACTGTATCTTGTAAGTATGCGCATGTTTCGGCCATGAGAATCTTCAAACACCAGTCCGGTTACTTCAATTTGTCCCTTCAGTCCGGCCTACGGAATGCCTTAGCTGAAGGTACGTATGTTATCGTGGATTGGGCAAAGGCAACGATCTCCAGCACATACAACCGTAGAAGCCGACACATCAACAGCGCCTTAAAGAAACGAAAAACGAAGAATCCTGCGAGATGTAAAATTTATGCGGGATGCTCAGACTCATCTTAGTATGTGAATGCGCAAGACTATAGTTGAACTAGTTGGACCCCGTACAGGAGCTACGACAAGCCCTCCGTGATAGCTTAGCGTCTCTGTGTTGGCTTGTGGCACCTTCGCAGGTTTTGTAGCATCGTGGTCGCGGTGGCGCGAGCACCCTGTTTTTAGTGCTGCTCTTGTGCGGCAGTGCCTTCCTTGAGCGTCGTCAGTATAGGCGCCCGTTGCGCAGAGCGCAATAGCACTGACACAGGTGTCACGGCTCACGCGCTTCGAGCCACGCGACGGTCTTCCTCTTCCTCATGTACATTATAACGCGAACTTGAAGCATCTGCATATAGGGCTTCCGATAGAGAAGTTGAGAACAATTAGCTCAGAGTAGAGTAGGTGTGGTCATCGGCTCGTCTGCCACCAGGACGAGCCAAGCCACATAAGGTTGGTTTAGCGAATCCCGTCGTTCCTTATGGATGTGGCGGGGCCCAAGATCTCGCCGTTGTTACATAACCGTACAGCCTGCCATACAGTCAAGCGGCTTTATGGCGAGGTGTTTGGCAGCTTGGAAACCATACGTTGTATGGGCCACTGCGCTATCGAGGTCCCCCACCGTAACGCCTGAAGAGAGCCTGGGAAGTACTTATTTTTTGTTACACCAGTCATTTTTCTGAAGAGGTCTTCGTTGCAGAGGCGCTTGAGGGCACCATCCGCATGAAATCAGTATCAACGTCAAGGGCAGTTATTTAAAGACGCGAACACTGTTACATCACGGACATATCAAAGGGCATCCCTTGTTCTTTTTATTTAAATTGTATCAATGTGTACATAAGTTATGGTTTTTCATTTCATGTTGAAAATTTGTAGGTGTCTGTGTGTGGGGCAGGGGTCGCTTGGTGGCTAAACTACTGGGTTTCCTTATCTGATATCAAAGTTGTACGTAGTTCAGTAAGCCTGCTAACACGGTATGCGATTTTCCTGGATGCCCACGAATGAAAGGCATAAACATCTTTTTACCTTGGTGCTGTACTTCTCAGGGATACAAACAAGCTTCAACTCTCCCTACGGCGGTACTTAGGGTATAACGTAATAAATAATTGATAAATTAAGGAGTAAGTTATAGCCTAATGGAGACTTTCGTCCGAACTGTTCCTTTAGTTCCACTAAGCCTTCGGAAACCCTCTAGCTTCTCTCCTAGGTGTGGCTAATTAGTTCACATGAAAATATTACGATTCCTTTAATGAGGAACACTGACGTCAATAGTTTATTGTGCGATTGTATGTTACGCCCCATGTAGCCGTTTGCTACGAGGCAAAATAACATAAGGTAATCGATTTGTCTTTTGACAGATTAAACGGCCGTTAGCCCTTATAGTAACGTTAATACAACATAACACAAAGTAACGGAAGCAAAGCAGGCATTTGTAGCAAATCTCACGTACCTGATTAAATGTGTCGCTTCCTCTGAATGAGCCGCAGACGTACTTGTAGAAGTCATTGCACGGGTCGACGTTGAAATCGATATGTGACCGCATCCACTGTGCCACTGAGCGGCAGGCAGGATCGCTGCATTCATCTTCACTTGATTGAGGGGATGGAAAAACATGACCGTGTTCGGGTACTGCAGTCCCTGAGAGGTTTCTAAGCCGCAGTAGGAACTCCCCGCGTGGCGGCGTTATCATGGTCACCGAAGGTTTCGTATAGTGGAGGGCAGGCAGCGTGTCCACCTGGTGGTCGACCCGGTAGAAAAGGCAGCAAAACAAGGATATGTTGTATTTAGATGTCTATATCGAAATTCCACACAGGCAGGTATGGTTACGAAAAGAAAACAGAAAAAAAGGACAGCGATTTTACACGTTAACTTATGCAGCACGCAATGCAGTGCATGACAAGCTGAAGGCATCCACGGTGTTCTAAAATCACCACTTAAACAAGGAGAATGTGAATTGGCAGGCGTTCCGTGCCTGAATGCATCCAAGTAGTTCTCGAAATACAAGTTACTTTATGCGCGCCGATAATATGCGGATGTTACGCAGTCGCATGGTGAAGAAAACAATATTGGATAATGTGAATATCATCGTGGTGCTCACTGTTGCTGCGTCCTTCTCTGGAAACCACTTTAACGCCATGTATGCCAAGAAAAGCACCAAGCCTAGCGCCACAGCGGGCAGAACAGTGAGGAACAGCATGGGCCAACGGCGTTCGTGTCCCTCCACGGGGAATTCCTTAGGAAGTCGGGCCTTGTAGAGCGGGGGGTCGTCCCGGTGCTTGGTCAAAAGCTGCAGAGGCGAGATGTGGTTACACATACCTGAAGAATATCGCAGCTACCAAACTTGCACAACAGAAACATTCGAAGAACTAGGCCGCGGCAAACGTGACATATATATATTCTGGCCGGAGCCCGAAACTGAAAGCTCAAGTGATACGTTTTGTTAGAAAACACGGAATGGCGGTCGCAAGTCGACGTTATTTACCAGCGCACAAGGAAGCTAAGCAAAACAGGTCTGAGGGTGGTAATCACCAATAGTCTCCAAGCTTGTGGTACAAGTTTACATGCTCAGTTCGTAATTACTAAAACACACTTCTCGTAAACTTGGGTGCACAAGGTACCAAGGAATCCAGGTACATTCTGAAACCATCTGTCACTGCACCTCCCATGGTAGCTGCATTTCCTGTGAACGCTACGATCCCTCAATAAGTGACTTGTAAAGTTAAGGACGTTACCATGTTCAAGTGATGCGGTCTTCCCTCCAACGTCGATGATGAGCTTTTACGCTGCAAACTGAGGCACTTTCTGAATTCGAATTCGAGAAGCGTATCCAGTTATGGAGTTCGGCACAAGCGCTGGTCTTCTTCTTCTTTTGCCCCTTCTCTTTTCTAGAGAGGCAGATACCCATTGCCGGGGACGACCAAACGAGCAAGAAGAAGAAGAAAGCATTTAATGAGAGGAAAGGAGGAGATGTCGGCCTGGAGAGTGAGTCTCTGGCCTGCTACTCCTCACAGGGGTAAGGGGAAAAGGGAGAAATAGAGATAGAGGGAGGTGTGAGAGGTGACGATGGTAAAGTACAATGAGTCACTATACACGTCCTATAAGCGGATGTGCACCATGCGCAGTAGTCTTTGCAGCACAGTATTAGAGCCGGGCATCTAAACCTGTGTCACACAAAGAATTAAAAAGGGCCTTAAAGACAAAACGAGCAATGTACTTCCAAAGCGAACTGAACGCTCCTTTGTGGTTATTCCAAAAGACACACTAGTTCCTACCCACTATAGAAAATCAGCCATAAAGCCCGTGGTAACAAGAAAGCGGGAAGAAATCGAAATTATCGCGAAAAAGCTCTATACCTTTAAAAATATGATGAAGTTATGAAGTTACATATTGTATAATGAATTAATTTTGGTCATGTTAACTGCTTCGAGCACATAGAAAGCAACAACAATACTCTGTGAAGAATCTTTACGCGGAATCGCAATCCCATTGGGTCTTTAGAATTAATAACCTGCAATTATCTGCTTTCGTATGACAACAAAACCAAGCTCGCCCAGAGGGGGCGTTCTGCCTGTGTCAATCGCATGGCTGCATAGTTAAACCCTATTGTAATTAGACTGTCCTCAATGCTAACTGCGACTTGTACCAATCTCCTTCGGCTCCACGGTTGTGGACGTCCGAGGAGCCAGCGCAGCACTGGCGGCGAAGGTCCACGGACGACGGGGGCCACGCCGAATCAGACCGTTTCTACGTCGAAGAGGTTTACAGTCAGTATTATCACCGTGCCTCTCGTGTTATGCACTACTATGGCAGGCTCTTCATGTGGCCGTTCCCAAGGGCTAGGCAGCATAACTGGCAAACTGAAATACATGCATGGTAAGTGAAACAACTTAATCTTTGCGTAGGTCTATTGCCCTCATCAGCATGGAGAAAGGGGGGGGGGGCACTGAAGGCTAGAATGGAGCCAACTGTTTTAATTACCAATATTCAAATGACTGGTTACATGAGTTGCCGATTTTAGTTTATTTCAGTCAACGTAGTTAAATGTTTGGAACACTTAGTTCATTGTTTGTAAGCCTAGGTAGACACGTTATATTTCTAACATTCCCCATTTTCTTTAAATACTGCTGCGACTGGACGGGTACCAGTATTTAAGCTTGTGGGAGCACTTCTCGCTGAGCCTTTGTACTGGACTCCTCACATAAAGAAAGCACACACTAGCATTGCCAGATGTAAACTAATGTTCTCGTTCTACGATCCGCCATCAGCTTCCGGCTAGATTAAAATTTCAGCTGTATTATTCACTCATACATTATCATCCATAGTACTGCTTATTTATCTGGAGCACAAAAAAAAAAGGCAAATATATGTAGGCTGGTAGGCGTTCTGAAGCAAGTTGTCAGGCATATAGAAAATATTGGACGACATGATCGCACAGTACAGCAGTTCTAGTCCTCAATCTTGCAGCATATGTACATACATGGCGAAATGAAGAAAGGTGAATGTGCGATTGCAGACACGTACTTATCTAATTGCAAGAAATACAGCCTAAGGTCCATTGGCTGTCAATTACACAATGTTTTCCTCCCATATATATTAGAATCCTCAATCGGAGAATCGAACTACAAAACGGGACAGTTTAGGGCGTATTCACTCTAACACGCGCAGCGTGGCTTCGCTTTCACTTCAGAAGTGTTATACATATAGAAGTTGGTGAATTTGATCAGATCACACAAAGGTTTTGTTCCCGTGCACGCTACGTTCGCTGCACACTGCAACATAGAATGAATGCAGGTTATGGGCATCCCCTTTGTGGCGTGGTGGCTGCTTGTTCGCCGAGTGTGTTTATTAACCTTCTGTACGCCATGCTGCTTACAGTGATAAACAGTTAACTATCACTTCTTTTTTCCACGGCTTTCTGCCACTAACCTTCCTGCCCGCCCTTACTTGTTTACAGGGCAAATACAGTTATCTCTAAACTCTCTGTTTGACTGCATTTAGTTTAACAAAGTTCAAGTTCAAGTTCAAGTTCCTTTATTTTACCACATACATGTAAATTTCACACAGTCAAATTAAGAACATCTAATGTCTGGGGTGGACTGACTGCTTCGTTGCTTATTGGTTGGATAACTTTATGTTAAACTACAGTACGATTCATGGCTTCTGCACATTTCACACATATTAAACATATTACAAATAAGTCGTTATCTTCGTGTGCGAAGCACGACGGTTTGGGAAACGCACATTACTTCTATTTTTCAAAGCTAATCTGCGTTTTCGCTCGGATGTCGAAACGGCTAGCTGCATTTTCTCCTTGGGAAGTGCCTCTGGTGGCGTTGAGTGGCGACATGGCGGTCCCAGCATAGCGCGTTTGTCGAGCCCGGTTTGCGGATTGCCGGTGCCCACAGGGACAACAGGAAAAGGAGCCCTGGCTCTAGGTGAGTGGCGCCGCCGTGGGCATACCCAGCCGAAACATGGTCGTCTTGCCGCCATATCCTTTCACTTTTCTGTTTCCTATTCGGGTAGCGAAAACTTTGGAGTGGGGCTCAGCAGGCAACTTCCCCTTTGATTGTAATAAAAGAACTCTTATTACACGCTTTCCTGGACAACCTGACTCGAGCTCTCATTTCCTTTTTACTCATTGCCTCTAACTAGCTCGTCCTTTCTCCATCTAGGACATGTAATTCAAGAGCAGGGTGGTTACCAGGCGCAATTAGCAGGAGCTGCCATTTCTTTCACGATGCTATTCTGTCTTTTCATGCGACATTCAGTGGGATTGAAGGTACTGGCCATAAAGTACTGTGATGCAGCGGCGTGCGTCCTCATGCGTATCGAAGGCCTGTAGGGATAGAGGGGGAAAGTGGGTAAAGAGGGGAAAAACCGAGAGGTGGAACTCCAACTGCAATGTTTATTTAATGGGGTGGGGCGCAGAGTGACAAGGGAATCGTTGTGCTAAAGTTCGTCAGCTCTCAGTAGCCGTAGATCCATTCATATCACCCGACAAAAGAGCGCCATTCAGGTTGAAGTACTTTTGTATCCATAACCGCTGTGCAGCAGCTATCGGCCATACTGGGTCCCGAGCCTGCTCATGCCGCCCGCCCCATCTCCTTTTCATGGCCTTAAAAATAACGCTATCCGGAATTCATATGCTCACTCTTTCAAGTATCCATCTGTCATTTATTCGCTAAGGCATGCCAGCAACACTGTGGCGAAAAATCTGACATATTCTACCGATTCTGAAAATCTGTGTCATGCGAACCAGCCAGCGGGGAAAGTGTCTTCGCCGAGTTGACCGGCAATTGTCCAACTTTTTCGAGTAGGATCAAGTTCTGTGTAAGAGAGAGAGAGAGAGAGAGAGAGTAAACATTTATTTAAACGAAGTGAGGGATCTTCCTCGTAGGATGGAGCATACGTAATGTGGGCTTACGAGGCATGTCGACGCTTGTGTGGCGACAAAAAGGTAGCTCACTGTGAGACGTAACGTCGGTACTCATGTACTGCGAAGACGTATGTTTAGTAGAGGAGACATGCATGCTACTGTGCGCTGCTGCGCATATAATAAGCGTCGTTTACTGATCACGCACGAGCCTACACCCTCTTTCGCTTCGGAATTTCAGCAGGTTATCGCGCCCATCTTGAAAAACCCCTTAAAACTATACCACAGCTACCACCTGTTACTGCGCCGCTTAATGGAGTATTGACACGAATTTTTGACAGCCTCGTATTATTGCTGCACATGAAAGCACTGGCGTAAAGAACCCCAAAACAAGTATCATGGCGCCTCGCAAGGCGATGAATATATTTTTAATACGGCTTCCTCGGAAGCACACTTTCGGTTTCGATTTCGAGGGGGCGGTTTCCTAGTGACGTGTCAACGTAGGTGGACGTACATCTGAGTCACGCAGGGACCGCAATTCATGATAGTGTCGCTGCAACTGTGTCGTCTGTGGTCACTTACACGCGGGGAACGCAAACAACGACAATTTCACGGTCGTCCAGTGACTCTGACAGCGATTTCGGCGATTTTTTAATAGACTCTGCTCATACGTCGCCGTAGTGTCCATTGCGCTGGGGCTGGCTTGCAGTGCAGGGCGACGAAAACTTGAAAACCAAACGAAAATATTTTGTACGTGTTTCCTGGCTTCCGTGTGCGGACGGCGTTGACAATACAGGGCTAGAAAACGAAAAATGTACATTTTGAGCCGCCGCAAAATCGTGTCAGTACTCCTTTAACTACGTTTCAGTCGGTGCTCGTCCACCACAACGGCCTGCGCCGTATTCTGGATCTGCGGTGCAGACTTTCCCGATGACCGTGCATGCTGCGCCGCCATCTTACGCGTTGCCTCCGGCTCCACTCTTCCGACGCCAAGACGCGACGCGGAAGCCAGACAAAAAGCCTATCTTCCTAGCCTGTGGTGTCAATGGGCACGTCACCCGCCTCTGTCGCCTACCCATACAATGCATTTTGGCGCACCTGTTCCTTCGTCGATCTGGACGTTTTCAAACCGTCGCTCTCAATCCCCCATGCGAACGCTCAATATCACCCTTGCATCGCCTTACAACTACAGAAGAGGGAAGCTGACTCCTGCAGTTCAGGAAGCAAGAGCTGCACGCCAGTGGAAACTACCAAAGGTCTCCATCTCTTTCGCGACTAGACGTTATCGATGTGAACACCGAAGGAACCGCCACACTAGCGTTTATTTAATGGGGTGGGGCGCAGAGTGACAAGGGAATCGTTGTGCTAAAGTTCGTCAGCTCTCAGTAGCCGTAGATCCATTCATATCACCCGACAAAAGAGCGCCATTCAGGTTGAAGTACTTTTGTATCCATAACCGCTGTGCAGCAGCTATCGGCCATACTGGGTCCCGAGCCTGCTCATGCCGCCCGCCCCATCTCCTTTTCATGGCCTTAAAAATAACGCTATCCGGAATTCATATGCTCACTCTTTCAAGTATCCATCTGTCATTTATTCGCTAAGGCATGCCAGCAACACTGTGGCGAAAAATCTGACATATTCTACCGATTCTGAAAATCTGTGTCATGCGAACCAGCCAGCGGGGAAAGTGTCTTCGCCGAGTTGACCGGCAATTGTCCAACTTTTTCGAGTAGGATCAAGTTCTGTGTAAGAGAGAGAGAGAGAGAGAGAGAGTAAACATTTATTTAAACGAAATGAGGGATCTTCCTCGTAGGGTGGAGCATACGTAATGTGGGCTTACGAGGCATGTCGACGCTTGTGTGGCGACAAAAAGGTAGCTCACTGTGAGACGTAACGTCGGTACTCATGTACTGCGAAGACGTATGTTTAGTAGAAGAGACATGCATGCTACTGTGCGCTGCTGCGCATATAATAAGCATCGTTTACTGATCACGCACGAGCCTACACCCTCTTTCGCTTCGGAATTTCAACAGGTTATCGCGGCCATCTTGAAAAAACCCTTAAAACTATGCCACAGCTACCACCTGTTACTGCGCCGCTTAATGGAGTACCGACACGAATTTTTGACAGCCTCGTATTATTGCTGCACATGAAAGCACTGGCGTAGAGAACCCCAAAACAAGTATCATGGCACCTCGCAAGGCGATGAATATATTTTTAATACGGCTTCCTCGAAAGCACACTTTCGGTTTCGATTTCGAGGGGGCGGTTTCCTAGTGACGTGTCAACGTAGGCGGACGTACGTCTGAGTCACGCAGGGACCGCAATTCATGATAGTGTCGCTGCAACTGTGTCGTCTGTGGTCACTTACACGCGGGGCACGCAAACAACGACAATTTCACGGTCGTCCAGTGACTCTGACAGCGATTTCGGCGATTTTTAATAGACTCTGCTCATACGTCATCGTAGTGTCCATTGCGCTGGGGCTGGCTTGCAGTGCAGGGCGACGAAAACTTGAAAACCAAACTAAAATATTTTGTACGTGTTTCCTGGCTTCCGTGTGCGTACAACGTGGACAATACAGGGCTAGAAAACGAAAAATATACATTTTGAGCCGCCGCAAAATCGTGTCAGTACTCCTTTAACTACGTTTCAGTCGCTGCTCGTCCACCACAACGGCCTGCGCCGTATTTTCGATCTGCGGTGCAGACTTTCTCGATGACCGTGCATGCTGCGCCGCCATCTTACGCATTGCCTCCGGCTCCACTCTTCCGACGCCAAGACGCGACGCGGAAGCCAGACAAAAAGCCTATCTTCCTAGCCTGTGGTGTCACTGGGCACGTCACCCGCCTCTGTCGCCTACCCATGTTCGCACCTGTCCTTCGTCGATCTGGACGTTTTCAAACCGTCGCTCTCAATCCCCCATGCGAACGCTCAATATCACCCTTGCATCGCCTTACAACTACAGAAGAGGGAAGCTGACTGCTGCAGTTCAGGAAGCAAGAGCTGCACGCCAGTGGAAACTACCAAAGGTCTCCATCTCTTTCGCGGCAAGACGTTATCGATGTGAACACCGAAGGAACCGCCGCACTAGCGCTTATTGAGAAAGGGGATACCGTTTCCGTAATTTGTTAAAAGCTCCGCCGTAAAATACAGAAACTGACCACGTCACTACCAGGACTTGTGCCGCCCTGTGCCAGCTCCCAGTGCATTTCCCCTACAGCCATGTGAATTACGCATGTCGTTATTCAAGGCGCACTTTACGTGACAGAGTTATATCTGCTGCCGTCAAGCTCGACGACATTAGTCTCGGATGAGACTTCCTCTCGCGTCATCGCGCCATCATAGACTGTTCTCGGGCTGAAGTGGCTCTTACGCCACTGCATGGCTCCCTTGCGGCTGACCTTCTCAGACTTGTTGCTGCCGACCACGGTGTAAGAATAGTTTAGGTGATGACACTGCCGCCAGCATAGCGTGCAGATTGTGTTCGCCGTCGGCGCTGGTTCCGTTTCGCGGCGACAGGTGGCGCTAACAGTAGGGGGCTCACTGATGCGCACAGCGAAGTAGATCGCTGCCGCGCATTCCTTGTTTATTGCGCTTGTGCCGGGGTGAAAAGAACGGGGTGTACCTCGATACTGTTGCATAAGTACACCGGGCACCAGCAGTAATCGGACCGCTTATCTGAGTGTGTGTGGTGTTCACTTCTAACCAGCGTTTTTCTAATAGCTCCGACAACTACAGCATACGGTGAAGTCCGCATATCGAGTGCATTTTCTGGTTGTTCTCGTCAAGGTCTCCAGTTAACAGAAGCGAAAGAAAATTAAACTTCCTCAAAGCAACTTCAACAATTTCATTTAGAAGCTTAGTTCGCCACACGACTCCTGCTAGCCTTCAGCTAACAATTTCGAGACTGGCTCAGTTTCGGCTCAAGACGATGATGGCTGTATTTGCGGCAGTATAGCAAGCCGTTTGCAATATAACTTGCCGTGTCGCACATTTAAATGCAGTGCAGCTCCTAAAGCAGCATATTTTGTACTTGCCCATGCATATTCGTGCCCCTTCTAACCTTCTGCTCATGCATTTAGAGAGAACAGGGATCAATATAGATATTACAAAGAGATGTTTAACAATATGCAGGTTTAGCGATTTTAGTGTGCTTCTATACTTGCCATATGAAATGTTAAGAATGGTATGCTGAGGCAAGGGAAAACACATACTTTATTCTGTCACAAACTCACCACCACACAATCGTGAGAAATGTAACAAAAAATAATATGTTCTATACACTTGGCATTAAAATTCAGGATGAGCAAAGTTTTGCTAGTTTCTTTTTCTCTTGGGCTCCCTTCTTTAATTTCACGCTCACGGCCTTACAATGCTGCGTCATTCTCATCGTTATGAAGTAGTGGAGAATTTGCGCAATGACCTCCTCTTTGTGCTCAGCACATGGAAAGTCACGCTGTTTGTGTCAAGCACATACTCCACTGTTTCCCAGTATATGGACTGACTGTCTGCATTTTTCGAGAAGTAATCCTCCGATATTCTCAACAGCTCAACGAGTTTCAGGTTAGGGTGCAACAGTCCACCTCTTCTCTTCGTGTTAGTCAGGGATGCTTCTGCAGAGCTGTTTTCGGGAACCGTAAATGCAGACCGGCAACGACAGCAACTGGTGATTTTCATTAACTTTCGGCTCAAGAACCCAACCACATACTACAATATGCAGTCAACTACATGTGCTGTGTTGCTTTCGTTTGCTGAGATAATGTCTTCGTATTCCCAGTCTTCTAGAAGAATCAGTTTATCGACCTTTCCTTTCAGCTGATCAACAAAGGCAGGAGAAGTGTTGCTTGCAATGCCTTGTTCGATCAAGGCCCTGAAATCGGAAGTATCTAGCAGAGGCTTCTCATCAAGCACGAAACAATTTCCAAGCTTGGGAGGCCTCAGAAGGCTATATATGCACATTGTGTTGTAAAGTTACAGGAACGTGGGCATGGAAGGATGATCATTCTGGCTTCCAGCAAGTCTTATTTTGCCAAAGAATCTTTGAATTGGGTCCTGGTTCATTTTATTTGTGAGAATGTACCTGAATTTGTGCTCATGCAAAAGAACCCCACATAGTTCTTTCGTTGATCTCAGCGTAATTCGAAGTCCTTCCGCCGTACTTTTTTGTGAGGAACATGTCTTTGATAGTATCTCCATTCTGCAGTTCCTTTTCCCCGTTGTCCAACCATTCTAGCCCTTGTCGCAATATGCAGAAGTCAGAGCCATCCTTTGTGACACCTTCGCGGGGAAATATTTAAAGCGTCAAAAAGATTATTAAGAAACAAGGTGAATTCTTGCGTGGCTTCACTGCCTCCGAGGCTGCGCACACCATGGTTCCTGTAAAATTCAATGCCCGATGCCATCGAGCGGCTGAACACTTGCGTAGCAAGATTTACACGCATCTTCTCGCAGTTGCTCGGATAGGTGTGGGAATTTGTTATTTTCGGGTATATCTTCAGGGCTCCAGCATTCACTTGGCCCACTTTATATACTGCTGCATAATCTTCCCACCTTATCCAACGCTCATCCTTCTTCAGGTACTTTTGTTGCAGAAGACGATTTCTCATGCATTTGAAGAGATGTGGAGCATCAGAAAATGCAAAGACTTTGCGTGTAGGATCGCTTGGGTGCGTGAAGAAGTTAGGGCAGTTGTCTAGTGACCCACTTATTCCAAGTGTTCCCCACATACTCCTGTTTGTCGAAGCTCCATCGCACACAAAGCCATGGATTTTTGCTCCAGCTTCCTCCATAAGTATGATTGCTTGAAGGAGCAACTGCGCAAGGATAGTGCCCCTTGTGGAACCTTTTGCTGCGAAAACACCTATTGGTTGAGCATAACTTTCACCAAAGGACAAAACATAAAAACAAGAGCATGGTCTGCAACTTCGCCGCTGTTCGCCGTCTCTGAGGCCAAGCCAACGTAGGTCATTGTCTTTGAGTTAACACGTTTACTTTTACGCACTTGCATCTCATCAAAGATGATAACGCCATGCCGCCTGAAGTCATCCTTTTTTTGAATTTGACTTTTTAAGGCTGTGAAGAATTTACTATCAAAACCTGTCTTGAAGCCCACCAATGAGATGTAGCGTTGTATAGTCCGTATTGAAGGCAGTGCAAGAATTTCACTCTCCATCAGGAACCTGTATCCTGCAGGTGACCGAATATGAAGGAGAAGGCAGAGTAAGATCCATTTATCTGAGTATCCCCTACCATTTTTTGAGCGAGCTTTTCCTGCCGCTACACCCTTTAAAGGGGTCCTGAACCACCGCTCGGGCTTGGTTTTGAAAACGGCTGGGTGTGTATTGAATGCCTCTCAGAAATTCACAGCCGAAAGAATTTTTCAAAACGGTTTGTTAGGAGCGAAGATATTGCGACCGGAAAACTTCCCTTTCCAGTCCTCTTTCAACTCTGCGGAATAGAGGGTACAGAGCTCCTTAGGGCGTTGTCGAAGGAGGTGCCCCGCCCACCGCTTTACGTCAGCAGACTTCAGCGACGTATCAGAGGAGGCGCTGGTCAGAGTGGCTGACGAAAAGCGCGCGACTACCGGTGACTGTTTGTTCGCCGCGCGCTTGTGGCCGCCTGCTCGCTTCGCGCCTGGGCTCGGTCGCGTGCCCCCGCGATTACCGCATTTTTTTTTCGATCCTCCGAAGCTTTCTTTTCGCTCGTCACACACGTTTAGGCCCGCAGGTGTACGCGTTTACTTTGTCAGTGCGCTGCTTGTCGTCGATATTGCGCATAACGCAGCGTCAGGACAAACAGCGCAACTACCAACGCTGCTCCACCTTGTCCTGCATAACCCCAAGTTAGTTAATTGTTGATTAGTGATTGTAGACGGGATAATCATGCTGCCGGGCTCGAACGTGACTACTATGACTCGAAAGGAAGACCTTCACAACTCGGACCCTTGCCGACAGGTTAATGTGGAATAAGGTGCGTCGGCATGCGGTAAGATGGATGGATTGATTTAATGTGTGAATACACTAGTTCAATTTTAACAGTGAAGCTGTTTAGCTATTGGTGAAATTGGGAAATCCTGCAGAAAACTCCGCTAAGCTATGTAATGCTAGCATAACAATGCCACGCTGTAGTAAAGACAAAGCTTCCTACGACTAGTGATGTAAGGCTAAGTCTAATTCAACGGAGTCTAATTAAGATTCCTAGGACTAGTTAGGTAAGGCTAAGTATAATTCAAAGGCGCCTAATTAGGAATAATTAATTGACGCATAGTTCAGACAGGACTAATCCAACTGAGCCAAACCAAGCCAAACTGAACTAATTCATCCTGCATTAAGCTATGACAAGTCACACCTAATAAAGCGGATACTAATGATTTATAATTAAGCCATGCTACTAATAATCCATTTCTAATTAAGGTAAATCTCATTATGCGAAGCCTAATTTAGCTGATATGAACAAATATAGTGTAAGCAAGCTTCTAATTATACCTCGTTTAATTAATTAGCACTAATTCAATCACGCATAGCTAGGTTATTACTAGTTAAGTCGAACCTAAGCTAGCACTTATTAATCAAAGGTAAATTATGCTAAGACTTCAAGGTCAAGCCTCATTAAGTTGAGACTAAACATTTCAGGACTAATTAGGCTAACAGTGATTAAATCAAGCCTATTTCAGGTAGTATTCATCAAGCGATATCTAATTAAAATAATATGTCAAAGAACAGCGTAACTAGGCCTGTACTAATTAGGCCACGTATAATTAAGATATGACTAATTACCCCAAGCATAATTATATCATGAGTAATGAAGACCATCGTATTAGACAATGTATCATCAGGTTTAAGTTAATTAGACAGAGTATAATTAGTGTAACACTAATTAGGTCCTGACTAATTAAGTTGACTAAGTTAAGTCTCAATAAGCTCAGATTATTACGTTACGCCAAATTAAGCCAAATATTACAGACGTAATGATTTCATTCGAAACTAATTTACCTTAGTCAACCCTAATCTGCTGTAATCCTTAATTCACCCTAATCTAAGTCTAGCGTAATCCACTCTATAATATGCCATAGTCCACCTTAATGCACCCTAGTCTGTCTTAATCCACCCTAATGCGCCTTAATGAGCTCTAATCCACTCAAGTACACCCTAATCAGACCTAGTCCTTTAATCTACCTTGTAGAAGAAATATTTTGGGTTCGACTCCAGCCATGTTATTGAGTGCGAGTACTAGACGGTGGCGCATTGGAGTACCATAGGGAATAAACCCATCTACAATCACTGATAAATTAAAGTTTGGGATTAATTTGTGATGTATTACAGGCTGCAGGCATGCATTTGTTGGCTTCTTGGAAAACTATATTTATGGTGACTTTTGCACCGCACCGTTCACGTCCACGCCGAGGTAGTTTACGGACGCCTTCCAACGGCATCTATGAGGCTTGCGCATTAACTAATATATTTTTACATATTTCCAGCAACTATTTTGCCTATATAGGGGCTCACAACGCAAGGAAAAGCGAGCGCACGGCACGCACGGCACGCACGGCACGCACGCGCTTACGGTTTTAAAAAAGGCGCGCTGCGAAGGGCCCGCACACAGCCGAGGCGGGCGTGTCTGCCATCGGCCAATAGCAGCGGGCTCCTTGTAAATGCTCTATGACGAAATAGAGCAGATTCAAGGAGCGTGAGGAGAAGCCGCTTTTTGAGTTGAGGGCTCCTGAAGAAGTGGAAGCTTTGCGCTCCGCTTGTGAACGCTACGCTTCGCGGATGACTACAGCATTTGGCTGAGATGTTCGTTACAGCGTAGGCAAACCGTAGAATATGTTTTTTCACCAAACCCGGAGGGTGGTTCAGGACCCCTTTAAGACTAGCATTTGCGCTTCAGGAAGGTTTGCTTCTTTGGAAAGGCGTTCCAGTGTTTCATTATTCAGGTCTTGTAGCTTTGATTTGCACTCACATAGTTCCTGTTGGACATTATTTTTTTGTTTTTGAAGGCGCACTTTCGACTTGTAGCATGCTATCCTTGCTCGCCTCAACTTTTCAATGCGTGTTTTCTTCGACGGGCTGACCAGGATACGGTTTCAGTTGAGAATTTTTTCGTGCAGTATATATACGAAGCACGTCTTTCAACTTAACACATGCACTGCAACTTGCACCTTCTGTCCCTATAGTGCAACCGCTGTGCCGCCAGGCTCCACATTTGTCAATATATGCACATTCTGGGTGTATTTTATCGTACGTTTAACAACTGGGACCGCCTGCACACACATGCAATTCATGAAAGACCTGCAGCGCACGTTCTATATCTGCTAATGAATTGAAGGGCAACGCCGAAGTTATGCACTGTACATTCACAAAATGACCATACACAAAGCATTTCACTGATAGAGAATTATGTGCTGTGGTCACTTCAAGCGCTTTTTTATGAAAGGGCGCCTCGTTACTGTTTCTAGGCGAAGCTAGCTCACTGCAAACAACAGATTTAACCCCAAATCTGTCAGAAACCTGGACTGCCCACGCTTCACTTGGAAGATGAAGAGTAGAAGCGCAGCTTAACAAAGCCGACACTGTCATCTCTTGCTCTTCGGCGTGGAGGAACGGGCACTCGGTTGATCGCTGCTCTTCCATTGGACCAAGGCTGCTCTCTTGCTCCGAATTTACATTTTTTTCAATGGAAGCAGAAACGTGTTGCTGCATGCAAAAGAAAAATAGACTAATGAATGTTTCAACCACTCCAAAATAACCAAAGTCACCTACATGACATGACTTATATCAAAGAAATTACTCTTACATTTTCGTCCTTGCTCCGTACGCTTAATTAATCTAACTTTTATTTTGTTATTACGCTTGACACAGCAAGGAGGTGAATGAACATTAACCTTGCGAATGCTGCACATTGAATGTTCATGAAGGACCCGGCGGGCTAACTGCAATCTAAACAATGTCACGATTGTAAAAAGAAAAGCACAACAGCGTCACAGAAGTCGCCAACGCTAAGTTCTGTTCAATGGTTATTTTAGAATATTTGACGATTCCTTGCTGCTAGTGAGCTTAGATGAAGCAGCCAGAAGAATAGCTCCTGAATGAAAAAGAATTACCATTTTCGCTTGCTGACTAACTGCATCAGAAGTGCGTGTGTCCGTTTCGCGTTGAAACGCATCCTCTTCGTCATGGGCACTTGGCTCGAAGCTGTTGAAATCAAGGCGTGGCCTTTCCGCAGCGCGCCTGTTGATTCGGTGTCGGCATCCTCTGAACTTGTCTGCAATCCTGGTGCATTCTCGCCATTCTGACGAAGCTCTTCAGAAGTACTTGGCACCACTGGCTGTCCTTGATTCCGCGAGGTAGGCACCAGAGCCTGCCGTTTTCGCGGTGGTTCTCGTGATTTTTGAGGCACGGTCAGGTATTTCGGGCAGTTAGGAAATATGCTAGGAACAGCCTCGGGTGAGAGCACAGGTTTCTTCGGAGCATGGAGAAGGACGTTTCCCTTGTACTCTGTGTGGTATGCTGTAGATATCACTTCATCCTGGAAATGCTTCGCACACACGTGGTCGGTAGGCTGCAACACCCTGTCGGCCCTCGGAATCACCCGTCGCCACTTTTCTAAGCGCTCAAGTTCATGTGGAGCCTTGAAAAGGGACACACGCTCCGCACAGGTCAGGTACCCGGAATTGCAGTTACGGACAAAACACTTTTTGCCCATATTGAGGGGCACGCTGCAGCATAGGCGCAGCTGACTGGCACTGGACGTCAGATGCCGCGGCAATGCAAGCAAATCAGCGGAAGAAGGACTCGCCACGCTTACGGGCAAACCAACGCGCTTTTTTAGTTCACAGACGAGCCTCCAGATGCACACGCAAACTGCACGTGTGGTGAGCAAGGCTTCCGAAGTTCTGAATGCACGCCACATGCCACCCCACTGCGGGCCCCCAAGACCCTGCTGGGACCCCACACAATAGCGCCATCTGTATTCCAGTGGCAGAAACTGCCGATTTTTCAAGGTCATCTGCGAACACAACCTGTCCACGACCTCTCCCTACGCGGAGCGGCGAGTGTCAGCACCTAACTTATTCTTACAACATGCTGCCGACACAGGTATATCCGCGAAAACCATCGTAGCCCTCTCCTGCCTCACCACACCTGACGGAATGCTCTTGTTTGCCCCGTCCGATGTATTTCTCCCTCCGGGCTCCTCACCCTGGCTCTTACGACTCGGAGGCCAATACACCGCTGCTGCGGTTCAAAGAAATTCTGTCCTATTATCGCGACACTCACCGCCTTTTCCCGGCTCCTGCAAAGGGCCTGAGTAAGGCGGAAGAGCGAACTCTAAGGCGCCTGCAGACAGGTACTCTACTCTGTCGTGCAATCTTAAAGCATTTCGATGCGAACACAGATGGGCGGTGCCCACACTGTGGAGAGACCTGCGATATCTTCCACATGGTGTAGGCATGTACGAAAAATCCCCACCTACCCCCTTCCCCTTCCCGAGAGACATGGGAGACTGCCCTCCTCAACAGCTCGTCGCTAGAGTCCCAACGGGCTCTGGTGAGACGGGCGCGAGACGGGGCCTCGTCATGCGGTGTCCCGGAGTAGGGACACCGACCATGTAGCGGGGTCATGCTTTGGACCCGTACCTCTCTCCTCTATAATGAAAGTTTTTCATCATAATCATCTCGAAATCGCCAGCTGCGGCGTGACCTTGGGAGCGCCTTTTCCGCGCGCGCCGCTTTTCTTTCGCTGTTGTTTTTCGGTGATCCCTCTTACTTGGCGCAGAGTTCTTCGACGAAGTGGGCACTCTTGTCTGACACTACGCCCACTTTAAGACTCGTATGACATGTTATCCTAAAACACACAAAAGAGTGCCCACACAGAAATACAGCACACAACGTTGTACAAGTGGCTATGACAGTCCATAGCACATAAGTCCTCTTGAGAGTCCAAGCACATTATCACCAAACCCGCGCTATGATGTACGGGACGCGATCGCCGGAAATAATTCCAAGAACCAAGGCTTAGGTTCCCCGAAAAATATCCCACGAAAGCTTGGACAATAAAATTTTTGGTCCCCTTCAGCACACTAGCTAAACGCCAGCAGTGGTTCAAAGACCGAGTCAGAGCCAAGGGCGATCAAAAAAAAATATTCTCATCAAGTAGGCAGTTACACAAAACATACACAAACACGGCTTTTACAAACTCAAACAAAGATGGGTTACAAAGTTACACAAAGCCAACCAATACGAACAAGCTCAAGCACTGCAGTAAAGAACAAAACACAAAAGAGTCCTATACACAAAGTCACTCGGCTTCTTCTCAGTTTTAAGTTTCCAGGTGGCTTGTCAGCTGGCTCGTGGAACAGTGTCTGAGTCACACACGACTTCTTGCTTCTTCTTTTTACTTGCAACTCTTCTACTCTCCCTCTACGGTCCGTGCCCGACTGCTTATATAGCCCTGGGAAGCCACGCTAGAAAGTTCAACGGGCCCACGTGACTCGAAGCACACACAAAGTTGGGAACCTTCTCGCCCATTCTAAGCCCTTCTCCCTTGGGGCGGTGCCTCTTTCTCTCTCTCACTGCGCGAGGAGCGTCGGTGTGTACTCTCTGCCTACTCTCTCTCCTTACGTCTGCCTCGCGCGCGCGCTCGCCGCGATAAGAAAGGTTCCACAACATTCTCCCCTTTTGGAGACGCGGCGTGACCTTAGGTATAGTGCCTAGAAAGAATATCTAGTGTCCGGAGCGCGCGCATTCCGTACGAGAGAGCGTGGCCTCGGAAGTGATGACTGCACGCAAATGCCGCAAGCGGCGCTGCGAGTCGAGTGGGTGCTGATCATCATCATCATCATCATCATCGTACATGAACGCGCGAAGCTCCTGTCGTGCTATTGCTGCTGGAGCCTCGCCCGATGTAAACACGTGTGTGACAGCTATCATGTGTTGTGAAGTTCGACGACGCCACTCGTGGGCAACAACCTCCTGAGATGTTAAAGGCTAAGCGGCAATGCAAGGAAAGGACGTGCTTTGTGCCGCTGTGCCGAAGCGGTTATCGGTCGAACAAGGAAAATGTGTCTTTGTTCACCGCACCGACGGACCCAGCACGGCTTGCAGAATGGGAAAGGAGTATCAATAGGGCAGACAGAAGGCTGACGCCGAAGGCTGTCGTGTGCGAAAGACACTTTCAGAGTGACCTCATCGAACGATCTTTCCAGATTACGGTGAACGGTGTCGTCAACGAAATCGCACAGCAGCGCACCAAGCGGGCGCCGCGCCAGTTAGGCGCCCCCTCCGCACCCCGCTTTTCTTGTTGTTTTGGCCTTTCGATGCGGGGTTTTACTTCGAAATAGGCACTATTTTGTGACACACATAAGTCCACACAAGGCACGACACATCACCTTCACCATGAATCACGCACACACAAGCTGCATAAACATTCACAATACATCGCGTACACTCGCGTCATAGTGTAATCGAAATACACTGATTTCGCTTCATAGAGCACTCAACACATGAATGTTCGCAACCTTTGGAAAATGTTACAGCTAGGGTAACATTTGCGACAATACGTGGGAACCAGTGTTGTACGGAACGTCGTTCCAAGGAACGACGCTCCTGGAACGAGTTCCTTTCGGGAGGAACGAAGGAACGCCATAGTTCCATTTAGGATTGATGGAACTGTAACGGAAACGCGTTACATTTTCGAAGGAACCGCCAAGGGAACGGCATTCCTTCTATCAACGTTCCACTCCACGACGATCGCATGTACGCAGCGCATCATGCAGGGCGGATAGGCTGGGTTACAAGGAGCCCTCCCTGGAGTCCCCGTTTTCCTGCCACCACTATCGCTCCCTGATAGAAAACCACGCACTAAAACTCCATTGTATTGCGGTTTCGTTGATTCTACGAGGGCGACGCTTCCCCTTCACTGTGGCTGCACGACGTCTAGGTATCCCGCTACTTCTTAGTGGTGGCCGCTGACTATGGCCGCTGGACAAGTAGTTTAGGGCGGTCAGACAGCCCTGCATGGATGTACGGCAACGCGGGAGGAACCTAGTTCAACAGCGAAGTTCCTTTCGTCCCTTATGATTCCGCTGCCAGGGCTCCCTCCAAACTAAAACACTTTCAACGCCTGCTTTACTATCGCCTCTCCGTGCATCGGTTCTGAAAAGGCGGTTACGGCCATGGTTGTCAATACTTGTACGAGACTCCGTGCGTCAATCTCTTCGAGGTATTTTAGTTGAACTGACCGGGCCGCGCCTTAATATAGCGTCACCAGCCCTATGCCCTCGGCAAAAAGCAGGAACGAAAGGCTTTTCGAAAGGATATACACACGTTCTAACGCGAACGTGTGCTGAACATGCTCACGTGCGTGCGGGCATGTTTGTAATGCTGAGCGAAGTTAACATCGCTCACACCGGACATGGTTAATTATGTTCAGTGATGCCCAGTTTGTTTCTAATAAAAGCTATAGTTTCATTGCTATCATTACTACGCGACCAAAGAGTTAGCTACACAGGCATAACCATGTCATCGCACCCGCACCCCGTCCACTTTACTGTACAGCCTCATTTGTTGTATATCAATGTCATGTCAATTATTCTCTCGTGGTGCGCGTCATTTTTGTTTGGTGTCCCGCCAAATTTTGCATGTAAGGCTATTTCTTTTCTTATTTATTTAATGCACCTCATCAGCATTTCACCCTTGCCTTAATGTCGGTGTGCCTATGAATTTCGGTGAATGAATGTCGGTGTGCCTATGAGACAAATAATGCTTATTCATAATGCCACGAAAGAAAGAACAAATCAGTTCCGCCTTATTTAGTTCGGCGGTAAGTGCAACGGATAGCAATATTAAAATTCCACACACCGACATACGTTGAACGCAGCTATAATTAACAACAAAAGTACAGTATTGTATATCACAAGCACTTGAAAGTGATGAGAACTAAGTAAAATAAAAATATCCAGAACTGCCACTGAGTTTATTAAAATGCTGCAAGGGCCCCCAATTTTGAGCAAAATCGTTTAGGATCGCGAATTCTGACGACATCGGGGAATCTCGTTCCAGTATTTTCGCGCAATGCCATATGGGTCAGGCACAAACGTTTCTATGCTATCCTAAGTAAAAAAGGTCTATTACTAGCCTTTAGTGTCACACGCACCGCTGTTACATGCGTTTGTGAATGTAACTACATATATTTGCTCATCGGGGACGCAGTATCCTGGCTATAAATCTGAAGACTGAAGTGGAAAGTGTCATGTGTGTCGCACTTGTAAAAGACCAGCGCCAAAGTTCCAGTGGCGTTATCCGTACTATGTTCGGTGCTCCTTGAGTATATTTGCATAGGAGCCTTTCCTTGGATATTTCTTTGTCTCCAGATATGCCGCCGATAACGTTGAAATTCCTGAAATATACATAGGGCGATGCGGGATTTAATATGCTCACTTTATTTTGACTCACGATTAATTTTAAATTTCAGAAATCAAATGTAACGCTAATGCAACGAAACCTTCCAATTTTCGAAATGTAACTGGAACGCGTTCCTTTTCATTAAAAGGACTTGTAACGGGAACTCGTTACAAAACTGTGAAGGAACGAGGTACGAGTTTTCGTTCCTGTTACGGAGGAACATGTACAACACTGGTGGAAACTTTGTTTCATTCAACATTAGCCCTTGAAATCAATTACAACAGACGCTGTTTCAAAGTACTAATGGGCACCTAGTTTGCGGATCTCAAGACTGCGTTTTGCTTGCGCCGCTGTTTGTTCCCTTTCCTTTTCTTGCGAGCCAATGTCGGCGTTAACTGCTGACGTAAACAACCGTCGCTAACACTCCGCGACGCTGTGCCGACGCCGATGAGATTTGCGGTCTCTTCCGATGGCTGTCGATCTTCGCAGCTTCCTTCATCAGTGCCTTGTTCCAATTCTCCGAAAGCTCAACAAAGGATCTACTGTTAACGCATATATCATGCGCGTGCACATCAGTCATCAGTTTCATGGGAGTGGCAGCCTATTGCTGTTTGCGAGTCTCCTTTGATCAGATCGGAGTTCGGGCGTCCTGTCATGCCTCGGACTCCGGCATGACAGGACGCTCAACGGGCTTCGTTTGGAATTGAGTACGAATTCGAGTAACAGTTTTCTTGTTCGTTTCTGTTGCTGCTGGTGGTTCCCAGTTAGATGCACTCTTCGGCTCTTCATATCGATGCTTCGGATCGTTAGTGCCTTGTGAACCCTGGATGTTTCCGACAATCAGATCATGTGGTGGGTTATCCATACACAGTGCCGTGACTCTCCCACGGGAGTATGGCGTTTCCACCTGGATTTTCATTTCAGGGAGGCCCCTCGCCGTACCGTCCATCAGGCAAAGAAAATCTCTTGCACCCGCGAGCTCATGCCTGCGCATAAAACTTTTCCGCACAATTACTGTGCTGCTGCTAGTGTCCCGCAGCGCGCCTACATTCTTTCCTGCCACTTTCCCGGTAAGTACTGGAATATCTTTAGCCAGAGATCCTGGGCGTGACGTCGTTATGGCACCAACGATGAGAACTCTCTTCCCGTTCTTAAGTTCCAAAAACATTTCAACATTATTTTGTTGCTGTTGCTCTTTCGGTGGGGCATATGCACATGATAGCTGTTGAACTTCCTCCGCTCCGTTGCGACACGTGTTGGCTTTGTGACCGGTCTGCCCGCATTTAAAACAGTTCACATTCCTAGGGCGAGAAATATTTTTTCAGCAATCGCTAGCATAATGTCCCAGCCAATTGCACAGGAAACATGTCGGAGCAGGCTTCGGAGAC
Source organism: Hyalomma asiaticum (assembly GCA_013339685.2). Classification (NCBI taxonomy): domain Eukaryota; kingdom Metazoa; phylum Arthropoda; class Arachnida; order Ixodida; family Ixodidae; genus Hyalomma; species Hyalomma asiaticum. Next base: position 140,215,050 of record CM023484.1, on the reverse strand, counting down.
ATTTTTTTTTCCTTTAGGTGCCGAGTGCTTCACATGTTCGAGTCCTTCTTTTCTGATTTCGGCAAGATTGGTGCCTCCTTGCTGTTCCAAAAATTGATATGCTAACTCTAGCATATCACTGAGAGACTTGACTTTCCTCTCCTTCAGATAGATAGACAGGCTTGCTTGGCAGTTGACAAGAAATTGCTCCTTAATAAAAATCGCTGTAAGCGCACCGTATTCCTGTTCGATATCCGAAATTTCAGTCCAACGATCAAAATAGTGGCTGGGTCGCGTGGCATACTGCGTAGCAGCTTCTCTGTAGGCCAGCTTTCCCCTCCTAAGTCTGTCTCGGAGGCCATCTACAGTAAATATGAATCTTTTTAGCAAAGCACCTTCAAGTTTTGCGTAATTGGAGGCATCCGCAGGCGTCAACCTCCAGTACACACTGAGCACTTCGCCGCTCAAGGAACTGCTCAACGCCGTTACCCATAGCTCCTACGGCCAGTTGTGGCTTTTAGCAACGGTCTCAAATCTGGGCAAGTAAACCTCTAAATCATCCTTTCTTTCATCGAACGCCACAAGAAACTTGCTCGGATGCAATCAGAAAGAGCACTCTTCCCTTTCAGTGCTGTCTACCCGAGCCGGCGCGTCTGTGTGCTGCTGCAATCGAAGTCGTTCGAGCTTGAACTCATGCTGCCTTTTCCTTTCAATCTCAGCCATCTCAGCTGCGATCTGATGCTCTTTGGCCTCACTTTCCTCGTTCATTTATCTCTCCATCACTTCCCTTTCTCGTTCTTTCTCTTTTCTTTCCTGTTCTCCAGCCTCTCGCGCTTCTTTTTCCTTGTGGCTAACCCACTCCATAACTCAGCTCCATAACTCACCAAGGGCAATCAATCTCTCAAGATCCATGGTGCCCTTCCCCAATATCTAGCCGCGCGCACAATCACATGTCTGCCTGTACCACTACTCTCAAAATAATATTTGCACACAGGTTAGCGAAAACGTGGTGCAACAAACAATATCGCTTACGCCAACACGCAAACGACCAAGGCTCTTTCTCCTTCTTTGAACACACTATGTGGCAAAGAAGTCCTGTCGCGGACGCTAGAAATGTTTTCACCGATCTCTAGTTGTGAGACACGCAACGCAATCTCCGGGAAGGATCCAAAGAACCGATATATCAATTCCCCGCAAACAATACCACGAAAGCTTGGACGATAAGGTTCTAGGTCCCTTTGGCGCGCTAGCAAAACGCCAGTAGTGGTTTAAAGACCAAGTCAGACCGAACGCTGATCAATCAAAACAAATATAATCTGATGAAAGAGGCAGTTATCGAAAAACGTGCACAAACAAGGCTCTTCAAAATACAAGCACTGATGGGTTGCAACATTACACGAAGCCAATGACAAACGTACAAGCTCATGCACTACAACAAAGAACCAAACACAAAAGAATCCTGATGACCTAAGTCACTCGAAGTGCCTTCTCAACATGAAGCTTGGAGGCCTAGCTTGTCCGTTGGCTCATGGAGCCGAGTCGTTCACTTCTTTCTTCCTTCACCTAGTCACATACAACTCATGACGTTTTTCACTGGCAGATTCAAAGTAGGTTCTTTAGCTCCGCCGAGACGAATTCGTGTTTCGCTGGTCGAGCAGGAGCGTGTTGGTGCGTTTTACTGGCAGAGTCAGAGCAACTCAATCCGAGCCAGAGGGCTCTGACTTGCTCCAGCGCCAAGGCGGCGATTCAGACGGATTTGGGCGGAAGCGGCTCCCGTCTTCACTTGCGTCTTGTCTGTCAAAATGGCTCAGTTGGCTGTGGAGCTGGAGTGTACTAGAAAGTGAAGCTCGCGTTTATCGAGGACAGCAGGACAAGCACTAGCTCCTCCAGCTCAGAAGACAGCGATAACCACTTGCGGTACGTAGCACCGTGCGCCGTACGTGTGACACCGCGACACTTGCCACCGTTTGGTTTTCCCCGCCACTCGAATAGGTCTGGCGTAGGCTGTATTTGCCGGTATCGCCGGTATGGCGTACTGCGATTCATCTGTGAAATGAAATAGTTTACAACTTATGGAAATCAGAGGAAGTGTATATTATTGTACTATATATATTATTATATTTGAAGTGGAAAGCAGCATCTACTTTTAAACCGCTTGAGAGATCCGAAGCCGAGGTGCGAAGGTAAACAGCCGCACTGGCCGTTTCACCAATTCGGTTCGCTCCGTTTCCATCGTTGCACTCCATATTGATGTTTCGAAAAAACAGATTGAATGCGTTAAAGCATGACATGTGAATACAAACGTTCATCGTGTTGGTAAAAGTGAGCGCTTTGTTGCGAGCTCGCGGTTCGTCGCGAACGACGACGGCATGACAGCGGAGTCGTTCTAGCTAAGCCTACCCTCGGAGTCGACATTGACATCGGACAGTTTGGATGTTAGTCGCTCACGAAGATATAGCTTTATCGACGTGCTTTTGAATGGTGGTATGGGGCAGGGAAGTTCTCGTCTACTTGATGACGAACTCATGAACTATTACGAGCGCGTATGCCAAGCGGAAAATGCGGCCGAGGCTACGTCTCTAGGTGCTCAACGTTCCTCTCTCCATCCATGCTACGCTTCAAGCCAGAGCTTATTGCACCAGCCGCAAAATCGTATCGTGTATTTATCGCTTAGTGCCTTCTCTGAGTAATAAAGCTTGCGCACAGAATGTGTGAACTGAACGTAAACAACTCTGCGACTGCCGCAGTCAAAATGTGCCCGAGGTTGGCGTCTTTGTTCGGCGCGTGGTCGACTCTTTATCTTGCATTCGACATTCTCAAAAGTTCGGCGCGTGCCACGTGATCTAAACACGTGCAAAGCCGAGGGAACATTCATGACGTGGCCGGAACCTTCGCCGGCCGGGCGGCTCCCGTCTCTCCCCCACATGCTGCGACGAGCGTCAGCACGCGCACTCGACCACTCTCTCCCTCCGTCTGACTCACACGCTCACCCGACTTAACTGGATGACTCACTGCTGCGTTCCACAAATTTCCGCCACGTTCTAGAACCTCGCCATCTCGACATCGCCCAGCTGCTGCGTGGCCTTGGGAGCGCCTCTTCTCCACGCGCCGCTTTTCCTTCTTTGTTGTTTTTCGGTGCTCCCTCTAACTTGACGCCGGGTTCTTCGACGAAGTGGGCACTATATTGTGACCCTCATCTAAGGGCAAGCACTTATGCGGTTGGCAACAACCCCATTCTGGACCACCATATGAAAGTCTTGGCACGTGGACCCAAGTTGCCCAAGTACGGGCACAAGCCAAGGCACCGCCAGCCAGAAAAACTAGGAGCAGCGACGGCGATTGCCAGGTGCGTCGCACAAGAGGAGCGGTCCGTGTTTTTGGGCGAGTGCGTTGACTGCATCACCAGGACTGCATGTAAATCGAGAGCTAAAGGCAAGCTGAAAGCGGTAATAGACTATTTGCTGCCAGAAGATCCAAGAACAGTGATGTCCAATAAAGAACGGTGCTTCGTGGTGGTGCCAGGTGATATGTCTTCGCAGAAAGGCTATGACGATTGAAAGGAAGTTTCCTGCGATTAAATAAAAGGCCACATCCCTTAAGCGAAGAGCCTTGAGTTGCTTGAAAGGCGCAATTGAAACGTTTGGCTTTTAATGTAAAAACGCCAAGAAGATATAGTTGCAAGCTTTTTCCGAAAACACATAAATCAGGCATTCCGTTTAGGACTATTGTATCGGAGGCCGGCTCCCGCCAGCTCGGTTTGTCTGAATACCTTCAACCACATTTGTCTTTGACGTTTGGAGACCCATCCTCGGTAGCAAATCTGAAGCTTTCGTTTAATTTTGAAACACAGTACATTACCTGGAAGATATGGCCTTGAGTAGGGATGTGATGGTCTTGTATTACTCACTATCCCATAACCAGTTAATAGAATGCGTCAAATCCTGAATTAGTGAGAACGATTGTTAGCGGAATCGGAACGCGAGGCTGGCAACATTGGGGGAGAGAGGGGGCGACCGGCCATGGAGGCAGTCGTCATGCACGCTGTTACTGTTTATTTTCTCTTAATTGTTAATTAAGATGTCCATTTCTTTAAAATCTGTGAGTCTGCGAAGAATTCCTTAACACGATAAAATGACATTCAGGAACGGGTGTGGCGTTTCGATGGAATTTTTTTTTGGAAGCGTTTTCTGCGTAATGTAGGTCCACTGTCGTACGTTGGGATAAGAAGTTGTTTTCACAACGCAGGGTGCTCTGCATAGGTTCAAATGTCGCGCCTGTTCTTCAAATTCTTCTTAAAATTGCAGCGCGACCAAAACGAAGACAGGAGACATATGAATCACACAGACGAGCGCCGACTTACAACTAGATTTATGTACACTTCAACAAACCTCTTTAGGGCAATTCTGGCTACATCACGCCAAGCAGTCCAAAAAAAAAAAATAACAGAGATATGTAAAGCATGCAGGCAAGATAAAGCCTGCGCATGTGCACTCCCTCAAGATGCACACTCAAGCATGACAAAGCGGTTCAACTCTGGGCGAAAAAATTTCACCCCGAGCCTTCAGAACGAAATCGAACAGGGAAACAAAACAGCAACAGAATTTTAGAGATAAAAACACACGTCGAGGATGAAACTGATGATCAACTATAAACATGGAAAGCTCGTAAGGATGAAACAAATAAAAGGAACTAGAGCAATAACTCAGTGTTGAATCGTAAAATCCAAGAAAATCCGTGTTTATCGTTCCTTTCTTGCGTCCCTAACAAACCCCTTTCCCTACATTCGAGGTTCATGTAGGGAAAAGCACCACAGTAGGGGTCGCTGAAATCAAAACTGAGGGTCCGTGCCTCCGCAATCCTCCACCGCGCAGAAGTACACCGTTCTGGAGGCGTGGCATCGCACTCGCGCTTATGCACGACAACACACCAGGTGTCAATTGTCTCGTCGCGGGCTGACCCTCAAAAAACAGCGCGTTTAGCAGCTCTCGGGGCGAATGTGCCGACAGCAACCTGAAAAAGGTAAATTCAGATCGCCCCTAAAGAAACTAGTCTTACTTCGTACATCACATCAAGCGCTGATATCGCATTGATTGTTTCGCCCTTCTGGAGAAACTGTGACTTTTTCGTCACTCAAACGACTTTCGTTTCTGAATAATCCGTATAGATTGCCATGTAGCTTTCTACTGCACGCGGGTGCATGTTCATCATCATCATCATCATCATGCTCAGCCCATGTTAGTCCACTGCAGGACGAATGCCTCTCCCAATGGTCTGCATCCTTTCCTGCCTAGTGCGAGCTGATTCCAGCTGATGTCAGCGAATTTCGTAACTCTGTCGTCCACGGTGGCGCACACCCTCCCTTGGATGCATTCCGTCGTTCTAATCGTCCATCGGTTGTCTAGCCTCATCGCGTGAACTGCTCATGCCCATTTTTTCTTTACTTCAACCATTATGTCAGCTACCCCTCTCTGTTCCTTAACCCACTCGGCTCTCTTCCTATCTCTTAAAGTAACGCCTATCTTTTTTCCCTCTATCGCCGGCTGTGTAATTCTCGAAGTTTCCGCCCCTTATATCAGTACTGGCGAAATACAGTAGTTGTATAATTTCCGGTAATTGTCCCTTTCAGATTGCTCGTTAGTCCACCTTGCGCAATTTGGCAAAACTCATTAATGAGTGTGATCCAAGCACAAAAGCGAATTATATACTTATTGATAAGTATATAATTCGCTTTTTAGCTTGGATCACACTGGTGTATGAAACATGCAGCACAGCTGCAACCAGAACAGGCTTTGGCGACACACTCTAGCGCATATTTCCGCGCAGCCATACCATCCAGCTCGTATCTTCCAGCCCAGCTGAATCCGGCTAACCTGGCTACATGCAGCACTGTATGTTCTATAAAACACAGTGCTACCGCAGCACCTCTAGAGGTGGGCGTCAGAGACGGTGGCTACAAAACCAGGCTGCAGAGATTTTGAAACTCTTCTTACCTTTCGCTAATCGGACTAGCGTAGCCTCGGGGTAGCGTAGCCCACAAGGCATTTGATGCCTAATGTGGCTGTGAGTCCCTGTATATATCGCTCCCAAAGTGACATCTCAACTGGTCTATATGAAGTGGGAAGAAAACGGTAACAGAAACTTCCGACATTTTGGGCACCGTAAAATACTTTTATTGAGTATAAAAATCTAAAGAAGCCATTGCTATGTCGCCGCTGAGATTAGAAAAAAATCAGAGCAGGAAAAGACGCCGTACACTTATTCTAAAACGTCTAATGCGCTTCTTTGCGTGGGAAGATTTTAAATTCATGGTCTCATCATATGAGTTATGCTCAGCGAGGGCACTGCATTGAATATTTAACTATAGTACGCGCCAAACTGCGGTGTGAATAGGCGGCGCCGATGAATGTCGGGGCCAATTCATCAAACGTCACTGTCGTCGACACGAGCAGGGAACAGCAGATCGCTGGCATTGAGTCCGTAGTGGACCACTTCTCCCTGTATCCTCCAGCCGAGCAGCAGGATGCCTATGGTGTTTGCCCCGAGCACGAGGACCACCATTACCGCCATCTTTGTCAGTATACCGGGCAGTACCTGCATGAGTGTGGTATACGACATAGCTTCATTTGAAGAGGATCGGCGGTCTATAAAGGACTCACTGAGAATCCATACATCCGTCCGTTCATCTATCTATCTATCTATCTATCTATCTATCTATCTATCTATCTATCTATCTATCTATCTATCTATCTATCTATCTATCTATCTATCTATCTATCTATCTATCTATCTATCTATCTATCTATCTATCTATCTATCTATCTATCTAAAATGCCACACGCTTGTGCGAACAGCAGCGATTGAACGACGAAGGCGTTGTCACAAGCGCCTAAGTTTGGTTTGGGTGCTGCGCTGCCGCTTTGAGACATCTAAGTACCTTGGCTGTTCTTCAGGTGACGTTTAACCTTTAATCACGTGTGCTGTATACCCTGGTATCCACACATGAAAGCCGGCCGCGACGGCCCTCGTCAGGATAAGCGTGGTAGATGAGCGAAAATTCGCTCCAGTCATGCAGAGTGGAGGCCGAGTCTGTACATTCAACTGGCGCAAGCTGAGATGAGGACGTCTTTGACTCTGATCAGCGTTTGAACGAAACCCCAGCAGGGGTTCATGCTCAGCAAAGATGTCAAAACTGCAGCAAGAAGCAACCACGAGCACCATCCCTCTGGACGGCGGATTTCATCCCCTACATGGTGCTGGTGGTTTTTTAATGTCTGTGTATTTTTTTTTCGCACAGCCCCGACTTTCGGCTTGTGCGAAGGATGCTCGCTCTTGTTAAATCCGTATGGGCGAGTCTCTTTTATTGCGCACTGTCGCTTTCAGCCATATTACTACTAATATGTTCAGTGTATTGAAAGATCTGTATTTAGTATTCACTTTGTACAACTGACCAGTTTCTGAATTCACTAACTTACGATCTGTGCTGTTTGAATAATGATGTATTACCCCCCTCACATAATGTTCCAAATGGGAACCTGTGATGTACTTGAATAAATAAATAAATAAATAAATAAATAAATAAATAAATAAATAAATAACCAGACGATCTGCCGCGGCGGAGCAGTGTGCGAGTTTACTTGGGGCGGTCGCCAGTCAAACGGACTCCAAGTGCAGAGAATAGCAGCCGAGAAACCAGGCTAGATGGAAATGAATCACTGACTTTCCTATTTTTAGGTTGTGCGTGCGGAATATGGAGACGTTGCCTCAGCTAAAAGGCGCCACGCTTAAACAAATTCATGTGCAGATGACGGAGATGCAACCAACTTAATGTTCAATATCAACTTAAACAGGTCAGACTATACAATATGGCGGCAGGTAATTAACAGATATCAATTAATTCCTCCCTCCCTGACGCCTATATTTTCCCATTTATTGGTGAAGTTGTAAAGCATGTAATGAAGTGCACAGGGGCGCGATCGATGATTTTTGTTGAAACGTCACAAAGTGAGGTCGCGCGACATCACTTCGCGAACTCACCGGGCGCGCAAGAGCCGCGCGGCCCTCGTTGTACGCGCTGCGGATTGCGACTGCCTGCAGTGCAGCCTTTAGGATTGGTCACTCTGCTTCGTTTTAGTTGGTACTCTTTTTCTGAGAGGATGTCCGATAAAATATTGGAGAACGTGAACGCGACATCTACCAATGGGCAAACGGTAAACAACCCAAACAATTGACGAGCGTGTTTCGTTGCCTTTTAGACAATATACTACAAAACGAAATGTTTAGTGCGATAAAAATTATTGGACGCTCTCGACGTGTTTTTGCCGTCACCGTCAAATTTATAACAATCCCTCGAGCCCCGCCACGGTGGTCTAGTGGTTATGGCACTCGGCTGCTGACCCGAAGGTCGCGGCATCGAATTCCGACCGCGGCGACCGCATTTCGATGGAGGCGAAATGTTGAGGCACGTGTGCTGTGCGATGTCAGTGCATGTTAAGAGCCCTAGGTGGTCGGAATTTCCGGTGATCTCCACTACGGCCTCTTTCATAAGCAGAGGTGGTTTTGGGACGTTAAACCCAACCAATCAATCAATAAGCAACCCCTCGAGCATTGTACGTTCTTTCTTCCCGCAGGTAAATAACGCGAGTGGGGGCGCCGAACGCGGCTGAAGCAGGGGTTAAAAGATGACGGCCCATCTCCATCGCCCTGAGGGCACATGCGATAACATCACTCCGCTCGGGAGGCCTGTGTCGAAACGGAGAAGAAATGCCATGCCCGTCTTCAGCGAGGGGTTAGGGGAGGGGAGTGTCGCTGTAGCGGCAAATGTTGACTTCAAGCGGGAGCCATCACTGGTGCGCGCGCTATGTTGGCAGCCATAAGACGTGCTGGGTACTCCGTAGCAGCGCCTTGATCACGAGCTCCGTTCCAGGTGCCGCGATCTGTTCCATTCCATATAGACGCAATGCCGGCAAACCCCTCGTCACATTACGATCACGCGAATGCTTCTACGAATACCGGAACGGAGGCGCTCGCTTGATGCCGCTGTGCTGGGTCTAGTACAGCGGCAAATGGTACAACGTGCACGCTGCTTAGCGCGGTCGGGCGGCCTGAAGCGCGTGTTTGAAGACATCGAATCAACATGAGGTAGCTCGCAGCTGTGCTGGGACATTGTCTCTGCCGCGCGACCCTCAAGCGGTACTTTAAGCGCCTGCGTGCTTATTAGCTCCCGTTGACTGCATTTCAGATGGCCCCTAAAGCTGCTTGTCTTCGTATATATCATGCATTGCTATCGCATTCATTGCTTCGCCCTTCTGGCGAAACTGTGTTTTGTTGTCTTCAACTGAATAACACTGTTTTATAAAAACGAAGAACCTTTCTTTTGTTCAACTTAAAGGTGTAACGTGTAGCGAAAATGTGTTCCTGCAAAAACGTGGCCGCGCCCCACTGCTTACGCAGCAAGAATTACCACGGTCGATGACATGTACTGAAAAGCGAGCAAACCGCCGGCGTTCGCAAACAAATATCTTTAATGCCACCCCAGATAATATACTCCCTTCGTAACAAGTGCGATCGTTGTAGTTATATTAAGCATCTAAAAACGTGTGCGAGATTTTAAGGACGATAGTCTTTCTTGGGATACTTCAACACAGAAATTTCGGTCTGTCTGTCTGTGTGTGTGTCAGTCCTGCTTTTCTGTCTGTAACGGCGAAAGTTTAACCCCTTCCTCAACGACCACCCATCTAGAACTGGTAGCTGCCTTCATACTTGCGAACACATTTGACCAAAAAGCAAATATTACGCATATCTGAGGCGCAACATCAATACGTAGGTATTAGGTGGTGTGTTCCTTTAGTAGAAAATACATAGATGCGTAATACTAAAGACCATAGTGCTTGTTAGGATGCGCTAAAAATGCGACGCTATGACCGAAAAAGCGGACGTTTCCTACGCTTCGGTAAAACGACACGGTGCTGCCACCTACCAGTAGCTCTGCGTACTACGCAAGCTTCTTGCGTTTCCCGATATCATGGCCAGATGGCGTCCATATCTCACGCAGCGCTGCCTCCATTTCATCAATGCCAGCCACATGCGGCCGATTCAACATAGACGGGGCGCTGTCTGAGGCAAGGCAAAACATAAATGGCCGTTTGATGATATATAGAACACACTCTACAAGACATGCCCAGACAACGCAGGGAAAAGACCGACGAGCAGATTGCAGCGGAGAAGCGGCGGCGTGCCGATGCCCGTCGTCTCAAGCGTGCCCAGGATATGTCAGAGCAACGAGCCCAGCGGCTAGCGAAAGATCGTGAATCGAGGCGCGCCCGGAGGCAACAGGAAACAGAGTTGCGCGATGTGCGCATTGTCACTGACCGAGAGGCTAAGCCAGCGTACCCGGCAGCTGAACAGACGCCCGAAGCTCGTGCCGAACCGCAGATGAACCGGGACTCATGTACTACGGCCGCTAGAAGACTGTCTTCCCACGACATTTGCAGCGAAGCACGGAGATACGCGGCCATTTTTTTAAATGCGATGCATTTCTTAGCGAACTTCAGCGAGTTTGAGCGTATCTATCTATCTATCTATCTATCTATCTATCTATCTATCTATCTATCTATCTATCTATCTATCTATCTATCTATCTATCTATCTAGCCGCCTACGCTATTGTGCTCTCCTGGCCGTTTCGCTAATCGGATGGTAACGAAAATTGGTATGCCACATCATGACTACATGACGAAAATAAATGACAGGTCATAACATGATAAACCTTGACATGCATATCATGAGTGGTGTGATTTACATGTCACGGTCTTAGTGCTCTCCTGGCCGTTTGGCTAATGGGATGTATGTGAAAATTGGTATGGCACAACATGACTGCCTGACGAACAGAAATAGCAGCTCATAACATGAAAATCATGACATGCGTGTCATGAGCGGCATGATTTACATGCCACTCGTTTCCTTAATGGGATGTATACCAAAATTGCTATGGCACAACACGACTGCATGAAGAACGTAAATGAGAGGTCATAACGCTAGAATCATGACATGCGTGTATGAGCGGCATGGTTTACATGCTACGGTCTTGCTGCTGTCTTGGCCGTTTCGTTAGTGGGATGTATAGGAAAATTGGCATGCAACAATATGACTGCATGACGAACATAAATGACAGGTCATAACATGAAAAGCATAAGATGCATGTCATGGGCGGCATGATTTACATGCCAGGCGTTACGTTAATGGGATGTATACCAAAATTGCTATGGCACAACACGACAGCATGATGAGCGTAAATCACAGGTCATAACATTAGAATCATGACACGCGTGTCATGACCGGCATGATTTACATGTCATGGTCCTGGCGCTATACTGCCGTTTCGTTAATGAGATGTATACGAAAATTGGTTTGGCACAACATGACTGCATGACGATCATAAATGACAGGTCATAACATGAAAATTGTGACATCCATGTCATGAGCCGCATGATCGACATGCCACTCGTTTCCTTAATGGGATGTATACCAAAATTGCTACGGCACAACACGACTGCATGAAGAACGTTAATGAGAGGACATAACGCTGGAGTCATGACATGCGTGTATGAGCGGCATGGTTTACATGCCACAGTCATGGTGCTCTTGCGGCCGTTTCGTTAACTTCATATGGACAAAACTCGGTATAGCGAGACAACAATGCAATTCCATTTTACGTTCCTTATGTGTGCTTCGCGTTTCCTTGATTCCCACTGCACGTGGGATCTGCCAATTTTTTGTTACTGTTTTTCAGCTTGAGTGACGTGAGCGACATTAATACACACTTTCATTACGCGACGAAGGCAGCGGCTGTAGTGCACGCAACTGCTAGACACCATCAGACTTCGGCATGTGCTAAAGTAGCCTGTGTGAAGAAGCACCGCTATCCCCACGGTGGGTATGTGCCAGAATTAAGGACAACAACAACAACAACGTCGCCAGTCGCTTTGCCAATGCCCGGCTCGCTCGGCAAGTGCTTGTGGTTGCTGGCATCTTCTGGCTGGCTCGCCGCCTTATATGGTCTCTGTGTCTTGGTAGCGACGCACAGTGAATAAACCGCGTCACATTTGGTGGAAGAATATTTAAAACCCTGGAGTTACGAACAAGGCCGATTCCGCCCGCCATGACCGACACCGCGTCCCAGCGCCATCGCCGCACTCCGTCACCTGCACCGGCGTTCCTCGACAACGGGACCCCAAGAGCAGCGCAGATGACGAAGGTGTAAAAGACTGGTTTACCTTGTAGCGTCTGCTTCTTTCGGCGTCGGCTCAAGGAAGATGATGACGGCGAAGTGGACGCTCGCGCGAGAGGTGCCGTTCTGCCGACCGCCATGTATTAACAAGTGTTGTAAATATATGAAAATATATTACTATGTAGCGTGACTGAGTACGTCACTCCGTTTCCTACAAGTGGTGACCGGGACACTTTCGAACTGCAAACTTCCACAGATAAGCAACGCGCACTTCGATTCTGCTGCAACGCTCTTCATTCATCGAGGCAAGTTATGTCGCATCCACAAGACGCCACCGCTTACTCCGCCGCTTGCGATATTGCAACCGTCAAGCTTCCGGATTTCTGGCCGGCAGATCCTGCTCTTTGGTTCGCCACCATAGAGTGTCTTTCCGGCGGAATCGTATCACTTCCCAGCAGTCAAAGTTCGACTGCGCTATCGGCGCTCTAACAAGTTCGGACGTCTCCGTCGTTCGTGACATCCTTCTCACGCCGCCTCCCGAAAACCCGTATGACGCCTTGAAAACAGCGCTTCTTCGCCGCACAACAGAATCTGCCCAACGTCGCATGCAACTTCTGCTCACCAACGACGACCTTAGCGATGAAAAACCAGCGCAGTTGCTTCGTGGAATGCTGCGCCTTCTTGGCAACGACTCAGCGTCTGCGGACACTGCCATTTTCAGAGAGCTGTTTCTTCAGCGACTGCCTCACCAGGTACGCATGATTCTAAGTGTATCGTCCATTCACTCGCTCGAAGCTTTAGCCGAGGAGGCAGAGAAAATTATGGAAGTTGGCGTTCCAGGCATCGCTGCAGTCGACCGTGGTCATGCTGTTGCCGCTGCTACATGATCTCTCGAAGACCGCTTTGAACGCATCAATGAATCGAATGTAAAGCTCGCGCGGCAAGTCGACAAACTTACAACTGAGCTGGCTGAATATCGTCGGCAGGCCCCTCGTTCATTACCCGAACCACGATTTAATGGGCGCAGTCATCGAGCTTCTCCTTCACCTCCTCGCTTGCCTTCAGTATGTTGGTACCCCGCTCGTTATGGTCCTCGCGCTCGACAGTGTCGCCCGCCTTGCAGTTTCGTGGGAAACTCCCGGGCCATGCACTGAGGACGGCCAGCGCTCTCGGCCCAAGGACCAGCCGCCTTTTCCGCGTAACCGATCGCTTGACCAAGGTTCGCTACCTCGTGGACACCGGCGCCGAAATTTGCGTTATTCCGCCTACGTTGACCGACCGTCCCCGACGTGACCATTCCACGCCTTCACTCACCGCCGTCAATGGCTCCACCATTGAAACTGATGGTCAACGATCGGTCACCTTGGACATCGGACTGAAGCGCACATTTCGCTGGTGTTTTCTTGTAGCTGACGTCCGAGTTCCCATCATTGGCGCAGACTTTTTGTGGCATTTCAAGCTACTCGTTGACGTCAGGGGACATTGTCTCATTGGCACAGAAACACACTTGAGCGTCCAGGGAATTTCATCGAATGTTTCACCGCTACAGCTTTTCCACACGCACTCCGGTGTTCCAACTCCCTGGTCAGCAGTTCTTGCGGAATTCCCGGACCTTTTTCGGCCGCACTCCTCTACCACACCTGTGGTACATAAAGTGACACACCACATAGTCACGAAAGGCCCACCAGTCTTCGCACGACCTCGTCGCCTAGCGCCAGATCGCCTCAAGGTTGTTCGCCAAGAATTTGAGCATATGCTTGAACTTGGTTTTGTACGGCCATCGTCCAGCCCGTGGTCCTCAGCGCTCCACATGGTGCCCAAAAAGAGTGGTGATTGCAGAGCTTGTGGTGATTATCGTGCTTTAAACAAAGTAACCATTCCCGACCGATACCCCATTCCGCACATACAGGACTTCACTGCTGCACTTCACGGCTGTAAAATTTTCAGTAAATTGATTTGGTAAAAGCGTATCACCAGATCCCTGTCGAGCCATCCGACATACCGAAGACTGCTATCATCACTCCTTTTGGAATGTTCGAATATCTTCGTATGCCGTTCGGACTACGCAACGCGGCTGAGACATTTCAGCGGTTTGTTGACGAAGTACTTCGCGGGCTCACCTGTTGCTTCGTCTATTTAGATGATATTCTTGTCTTCAGCCGAAGTACATCCGAGCATGAGAGTCACCTACGCCAAGTTTTCACGAGACTACGGCATTACGGTCTCGTTGCGAACGCCACGAAGAGCGAATTCGGCGTCTCAGAGCTAGATTTCCTTGGCCATCGCGTTGACAGTCACGGTATCCGACCGCTTCCCAGTCGTGTCACTGTCATTGCCGCGTTTCCACGACCGACAACAGTGAGGAAAATTAGGGAATTTTTAGGACTCGTAAATTATTACCGAAGGTTCGTGCCACGCTGCGCCACCATCTTGCAGCCCCTTCACGACTTGTTGGGTGGTCACTTGAGACCAAGCGCTCCGTTACCTTGGACAGAAGCCTCGACCAAAGCTTTCGAAGACATAAAAGCGGCACTCGCCAAGGCAACGCTCCTAGCTCATCCTGTACCCGACAGTCTCACCTCCATTATGGTCGACGCTTGGGATGTGGCTGTGGGTGCTGTCCTCCAACAATTTGTCGCAGGCACGTGGCAGCCTCTCGGTTTTTTCTCTAAGAAGACGACACCACAAGAGAGGCGCTACAGCACTTTTGGGCGCGAGTTGCTGGCTACATACCTTTCCATGAAACACTTCCCCCACTACCTCGAAGGTCGTCAGTTCTTCATACCGACCGATCACAAACCCCTAACGTACGCCCTGAATTCAAACAGCACCTCGTATACTCCCCGTGAGCTTCGACACCTGGCGTACATATCTGAATTTACCAGCGATATTCGTCATGTCAGCGGCAAGGGCAACGCTGTGGCGGATGCACTGTCTCGTCTGCACGTCGACTCAACCTCCGTCGTCAGACCCCACGTGGATTTCACACGCTTGGCCGCTGCCCAGCGCGATGACGACGAGCTCCGCAAGCTCCGAGACAGTGCTACTTCACTCGTGCTAGAAGACGTCTTCATGCCTGGCAGTAGTGTGTCTGTTGTGTGTGATACTTCGAAGAACGGCTGTCGTCCATACGTGCCACCAGCTTTTCGCCGCGCCGTTTTTAACGTCCTACACACTCTATCACTCCCGGGAACTCGAGCGACACGGCGTCTAGTAACGTCTAAATATGTGTGGCCCCGTATAAAAGCTGATGTCCGGAACTGGACACGCGCTTGCCTGAAATGCCAGCAGGCCAAAGTTTCTCGACACGCCTTTGGCCCAATCGAAAGTTTCGCCCCTCCTGATGCGCGCTTCCGTCACATCCACAGAGATATCGTTGGCCCTTTGTTTCCTGTGCAAGGGCATCGGTACATATTGACGTGCATCGACCGTTTTACTCGTTTGCCAGAAGCTGTTCTGCTTACGAACATTACGGCTGAAACAGTCGCCCAAGCTATTGTCGAGCTTTGGGTCAGCCGATATGGCGTGCCATAGCCTCTCGAGAACACTTGGTATCACACACATTAAGACAACTGCCTACCATCCGGCGTCTAACGGTCTTCATCGACAGATCAAGGCCTCCCTAATGTGTTCCTACAAGAGCGTGCCGAGGACGGAACGACTTCCTCTTGTCCTTCTCGGTCTCCGGACTGCACTGAAGAGCGACATGCAGTGCTCTACGGCAGAACTTGTTTTCGGCACAACACTCCGCGTTCCCGGTGAGTTCTTCGGAACGAGATCATCGCCTGTGCAATTAGACCTCGCCAACTACGCAAGTCGGCTTCGAGCAACGATGGACGCCATTGTTCCGCCACCTGTTCGCTCCGCTCGTCAGAACATGTTTGTCAGTCCGCACCTCAGTGACTGCACACACGTCTTCATACGCCGCGACGCAGTCCGTGCTCCACTACAACCACCATACGACGGCCCATTCAGAGTGCTAAGCCGTGCACCCAAGTACTTCACCGTGCTGATCAACGGGCGGGAAGACACTTTAACCGTCTTAAACCAGCTCATTTGGACAGTCAGTCGGAAGATGCACACACTACAACAAACACCGTCGAACGAGTGCATCGCCATCCTAGGGTGCGTTTTCGTACAAATACGACCATCATTCATTCCCTTTGGCACCGCTCAGCAGTCTCACGGCTCCCTCACTAGGGGGAGGGCCCTGTAGCGTCTACTTCTTTCGGCGTCGGCTCAAGGAAGATGATGACGACGAAGTGGACGCTCGCGCGAGAAGTGCCGTTCTGCCGACCGTCATGTTTTAAGAATTGCGGACGTTGTAAATATATGAAAATATATTACTATGTAGCGCGACTGAGTACGTCACTCTGTTTCCTACAACCTCATATGAGCGAGTAAGCGCGCATAACAAGTAGAATGACGTTGACAAGCTAACACACGTCATCCTTTATCTGGCTAGCGTTGCTCAGCTATGGTTTCACAACCATGAAAGAACATGGGCAACCTTCAAGACGACCGTCACCGAGGTCTTTGGACGATGCCGTCCGCAAAATGTGCGCTGAACAGCGCTTGCGCGCCCGAGGACAGCAGACGGCCGAAATGTTCACCAGCTACATAAAAGATGTTGTGGACCTCTGCAAACGCGTTAGCGTTGCCATGCCCGAAGCTGACAAGATTCGGCATATACTGAAAGGCATTAATGACGGCGCGTTCCAAATGCTCTTCGCCAGGAATGCATGCACCGGTTTAGAAGCTGTCAACCTATGCCAAAGCTACGACCAGTTAAGAAAGCAACGCGCCTCGACTCGGCCACTTGTTCAGCAGCGACTCTTTGGCGACTCTTGACAAAAAAAAATTAGCACCATCTTCCCAAAGGGAACCCTGATGGGATGCGAAGCAGCAGCGTTGCGCACGGGTGGGCGCTAACGCGGGTGCTTCGCATCCCATCAGGGTTCCCTTTGGGAAGATGCTGTTAATTTTTTGCGCGTGAACCGACGAGTCGGCGGTGTAGGGAGCGGCGGTCGCGGTAGCGGCAGGTGTTGCGGGCGAACGGACGAGGCGGCAGCTGCGGGCGCTGCGGCGAGCGCGCGGCAGGCGAGGGAGAGAGTGACGTCAGCGCGCACTACAAGGGGAGCGTGACGTCAACGCGCAGCTGCGGCGTGACCTACTTGGCACCGCTCCAACACCTGCGGATAGGGGAGCACGTTGCGGCGCGTTCTTACGGAGGCACGGAGGGACAGCGTTACACAGGCTAGTCAAAGAGCTGGTCCGCCGCGGTGGTGTAGTGGTTACGGTACTCGGCTGCCACCCAAAAAACGCGGGTTCGATCCCGGCCGCGGCGGTCGCATTTTCGATGGAGGCGAAAATGCCAGAGGCCCGTGTGCTGTGCGTTGTCAGTGCACGTTAAAGAACCCCAGGTGGTCTAAATTTCCGGAGCCCTCCACTACGGCCTTTCTCTCCTATCTCTTTCACTCCCTTTCCCCCCACCCCCACGGACGCTTAGCCGTGCTCCCTACATGGGCTGCAGAAATTAGCGTCCCTTCCTAACCGAACCACAATCAATCAATCAATCATCAAGAGCTGCTTCGCATCTAATAAGTAACTCTTCATTCTTTCAGCAGGTGAAGGACTCAGGAGCCTACCTCCCGTCTTCCGAACACGACATCACCCTCAAATATCCACCGACGCTTCTCGTCCGTTGCAGTATGGCAACCAGCCCCTTCGCCAGTACGTCACTCTTTCCACTCAGTCATATGCGCGCGCTGACGTCCCAGACTTTCCGTCGAACCGCTCGCCATCCCCTCGCCGACGCTCACTGTCCCCAATGCGACGTAGACCCGCTACATGTGACCAGAAAAATTAAGCGCCGCAGTTCAAGAGGCAAGAACTGCGCCGCATTCGAACTCTGCAAGCCCTTGCCCCTCTTCCTGCGAACGTGGTCGAAATTTCTGTAGGTGTTCAGAGATCCGCGCTTGTGAATACCGGCGCAACCGTTTCTGTGATAGCCGCCAAACTCTACCATTTACTGCGCAAAGTAACCACGCCGATTTCTGGACTGTCGCTTCGCACGGCCAGCGCACAGCACGTCCCACCGCAAGCAGTCTGTACTGTTCGTGTACTTATTCAGGACATTGTATATATCGTTGAGTGCATTGTTCTTACCGCCTGATCGCACGATGTCATACTCGGATGGGACTTCTTATCTCGTCATCATGCCGTAATCGACTGCGCACGCGCTGAAGTACGATTTTCCCCCATGTGTGACACACTATTGCACGAAGATCTTGATCGGCCTCCTAAACTGGTCATGCGCGAGGACACAGATATTCCGCCTGACACTTTCGCCTTGGTACCCGTGTCCTGCACTGACCTCGCTGATGCAACGGTGTTTTTCACGCCGTCTCAAATCGTCATGAGTCGTAATGCTGTACCAGTACCGTTCGCAAAGCTTGACATCGTCGCCAGCTGCAGCAACATATTCCTTTACAATCCCCTCCGCGCGCCTATCACCTTAAGTGGCGCCCACGCTACCGGCAAGCTCGCCGTAACGGTGCGCCAGCCTCCGGAGGTTGGAGACGGCAGCCGAGCGAGCGCTGTCTACACTGCACACCGGCGCGTTTCACCGGCGCAGCAGTCACGTGACACGAACAGACTGCGACGTGGACGCAAGCGCCCACCTTGGTGCCGTCCGATACAACGACGGCACCAAGCAATAAAGACACACTTTACACTCCTTGCCTTCGCTTCTCCTTCATTCAATAAATAAGAATAATAAAGACGAAATAACAAGCATTCCCAAACCATACCCAATTACACAACATTCACGCGATACCCCCACCACTCTGAGACGCATATACTCGAGTTCCCCCCGTGGGAAGATGCGGGCGTCCTTTTTTGATCGACGTGCCGGCCAACTACTCTGCTGTTGACCCCGGCCAACCATCTGCGATTCTGGCGTTTGACGAGACATCCAGCGATATCTTGTGGAGTGTCATCGCTGATACTCTCACCCCTGCCGAACGTGCCAACCTTCTTCACCTCCTGCATCAATTTCGATCTTCATTCGACGTCTCCCAACCTCACCTGGGTCGCACGTCCGAAACACAGCACTACATCGAAACCGGTTCGCATCAGCCGCTGCGTCAGCGACCATACCGCGTGTCTGCAGAAGAGCATCGTATCATTAACGACCAAGTCGAAGATATGCTCCGTCGTGGCGTTATTAAGCCGTCGCACAGTCCCTGGGCATCTCCTGTCGTTCTCGTCCGCAAGAAGGATGGGTCTATTCGGCTTTGCGTCGACTACCGTCGTTTAAATAAGGTAACGCTCAAAGACGTCTATCTCTTGCCGCGCATTGACGATGCCCTCGACAGCCTTGAGGCTGTCGAGGGCATTCTTCTCGTCCCTAGACTTGCGTTCGGGGTACTGACGGGTACCGAGGGCTGAGGCCGATCGCCTGATCAGCTTAACGTGATGCCCTTTGGGCTCTGCAACGCCCCTGCCGCGTTTGACCAACCCGTGGACAATACGCTGCGTGGTCTCAAATGGGATATGTGTTTGTGCTGTGTAGACTAAGTCGTGGTTTTCTTGCCTGATTTTCCACCTGCTTCACCTCAAACATGTTTAGACATGCCTAACAAACGCCGGCTTGCAGCTCAACCTGAAGATGTGCCGCTTTGATGCACGTGAGCTTACCATCTGAGGCCACATTGTATCCAAACGCGGCGTTATACCTGATCCTGCCAAACTTCGTGCGGCCGCTGAGTTTCCGAAGCGTAAGACCATCAAAGAACTCCGCAGTTTTGTGGACCTATGCTCATATTTCTGACGCTTTGTTAAGAATATGGTATCCATTATGTCGCCGTTGACTCGGCTTTTACACGACGCGGACCTATCCTCCCGGTCACCTGCGTGCGACGCCGCGTTTACCACGCTGCGTCGTCTTTTACCACGCTGCGTCGTAAACGACGGCGTGGTAAACGCGTCGTTTACCACGCCGCGTTTACCACGCGACGCCGCGTTTACCACGCTGCGGCAGACAGCTGCCACTGAAGTACATACAGAAGCCAGCGGAGTCGGCCTCGGCGCCGTCGTCTCCCAACGAAAGCCGGGCTACTCCCAGTATTTTGACGCCTATGCGAGTTGCACACTGACAAAGGCGGAGTCTAATTACAGAGTGACGGAAGCAGGGTTCGGCTTTACTATGGGCTCTCGGCAAATTCCGTCCATACCTGTACGGACGCCCGTTCGACTTAGTCACAGACCACGACGCACATTGTTGACTCGCCACTTTGATAGATTCTTCTGGCCTCCTAGCCCTCTGGGCACTCCGCATCAAGGAATACGACATTCGCGTCGTGTACCACAGCGGACGCAAGCATAGATGATGATGCCCTTTTCCGCTCGCCGCTACCTTCAACCGCAGTCTGAGGAGTAATTTGCGCACACTGAATCTCATGTCAGGATATAGACTCCGTCGCCACTGCACAACGCCCTGGCCCGTGGATCGCTTCTCTTTTGGACTATCTTTCTGGCTGATCGACAATCCCTGTATCACGAGCCCTGGGACACCAAGCAGTTTATTTCACCGTTCGGGACCAGCTGCTCCAACGACGAAACTATGGTCCTGGTGGCCGTAGATGGCTTCTGGTGATTTCTCCCACCTTAAAGTCACAAGTATGTGCCCGCTTGCACGATGACCCCTAGTGTGGTCATGCCGGAGTATTTAAGACATACGAACGCATTCGTCACAGGTACTATTGGCGCGGTATGTACACACTTTTGTGCAAAAGTTTGTTCGCTCATGTCTTGACTGTCAACGTCGGAAACCGCCACCTTTCCGCGCGTGTGGTGCCCTGCAGCCGCTTCCGTGCCCTGATAAACCCTTCGATCGCGTCGCATTGACCTGTACGGCCCGCTTCCCATGAAGCCAGACGGAAACCGGTGGATCATAGTTGCTGTTGACCATTTGACACGCTACACCGAAACTGCTGCTTTAAGAAGTGCTACAGCGCGGGACTTGGCTTCTTTCATCCTACATAGCTTCGTCCTCCGCCATGGCGCACCTCGAGAACTTCGTAGTGATAGAGGTCGTACATTCCTCTCCAAAGCTGTCGAAGCTTTGCTTTCGGAATGCCACATCATCCATCGGACGAGAACAGCTTACCACCCGCTAACTAACGGGCTCACTGAACAATTTAAGTGCGCTCTCGGCGACATTCGCGCAATGTACATGCCATCTGATCATGGTAACTGGGTCCGCATCCCTCCCTTCGTCACGTTCGCGTACAACACCGCGACACAAGCCACCACGTGATTTTCGCATTTCTTCCTTCTGTATGGACGAGATCCTTCGCATACCATCGACACATGCCTGCCGTACCGTCCGGACGCGCCCGTGTGCTTACCATAGTCTGAAGTCGTCCGACAAGCCGAAGAATGCCGCCAGCTGTCACGCACATTTACCGTACAAAAACAGCAGCGACAGAAAGAAAACCACACTGGGATGCCTCCAAACACTCCCTACATCCCAGGCTCTCTTATGTGGTTGGCTGTGCCTCTTCAAACTCTGGAATTCCCTCGAAACTCGTGACGAAGTACGCGTCTGTGCCTCTTCAAACTCGCGCCGAAGTACGAAGGTCCCTATTGCCTCTTGGAGCGAACGTCTTCGCTGAACTTTCTGATGGAACCACTGTCACCGCCTAACGACACGCGTCGGCTTGGACGTGACATTGTCCATGTCTCACGTCTGAAGCCCTATCACGACCCTGTGCCGCCCGGCTCGTAAGTCGC
Organism: Hyalomma asiaticum; assembly: GCA_013339685.2. Classification (NCBI taxonomy): domain Eukaryota; kingdom Metazoa; phylum Arthropoda; class Arachnida; order Ixodida; family Ixodidae; genus Hyalomma; species Hyalomma asiaticum. The sequence goes on along the minus strand of CM023484.1, from coordinate 140,193,048 downwards.
CAGGACGGCTCTTTTCGTACGGGGGACCACTGTGAAGAAGCGCCGCTATCGCCAGTCGCATTGCCAACGGCGGGCTCGCTCGGCGCGTGCTTCTGGTTACTTGCGTCTTCTGGCTGCCTCGCCGCTTTATACGGTCGCTGTGTCTTGGTAGCGACGCACTGTGAATAAACCGCGTCACATTTGGAATGAGAAGGTACCATGCAGTCTGTTTCTTTGTCGTGTTTGCTGATGGCTACACATATTATTTGCAGTGGTATTTTGCGTCTTTCTAAATATTTGCGCTGCGTCTCTTGAACATTATCGACGTGGTTTCAGTCTTTCCTTTTTTCTTTTGTATCAGGTGCGACAGAATCTATAAGTGCGGGGCCTCCGTCACGGGTGACATGCATCCCTTGTGACAAGGCTGTTCGTATATCTTGTACTACAGCATTTAAATTCCGCTAGCGGATTTATTCAAAGCCGACTGAACGCGCCAAGTAGGCGCACAGTTATCGGGCCCAGTAAACGCCGACTCGGCTACAGGCGGACGCGCCGGCAGACGACGCTCAAAAAGGCCGCCCGCATCTTCCCACGGGGGGAACTCGAGTAAATGCGTTTTAGAGTGGTGGGGGTATCGCGTGAAAGTTGTGTAATTGGGTATGGTTTGGGAATGCTTGTTATTTCGTCTTTATTATTCTTATTTATTGAATGAAGGAGAAGCGAAGGCAAGGAATGTAAAGTGTGTCTTTATTGCTTGGTGCCGTCGTTGTATCGGACGGCACCAAGGTGGGCGCTTGCGTCCACGAGCAGCGTCCGGAGCCGCGTCTCGTTGACGACGTTTGCACGCCGCTTCTCGCTCACGTACCTGGGGTCTTAAAGCTCGCTGCTCACGTTTCGCCGTTGTTTCTCGTGCACGAAGTTCGGAATCCGCAGCTCGGCGTTGCCGTTTCGCAGAAGCGTCGCGCTGCCCGAGTGATGGATTGAATTCCGAACGCCCGCTCCACCGCTTATATACACACCGCCCGCGTTCGAAGGAGAGGAGTACGGGGGAGAGGTCCGCACCCCCACTGCGCATGCTCGGCTTGCTGAACGCCCGGTGGGCCGGCACGAGAGGAGCCGCGCATGCGCAGTGACGGCGCCGCCGACGCCGAAGCGCGACATCGTGCGACTAAGAAATGCTTCGTATTTAAAAGTCAGCTCAGGTCGTGGCTCAGGAGCAGTTTCCGACGGAGTTCAACGGCATGAATCGTGCTCTTATATGCCGCGTGTGCCTTGGCCGAAGCAGCAAGTCGCGTTTGGTGTTGGAAACGGGCGGTGATAGCTGTCTTCTTTGTGTAGATAGTGCTTAGACGGTTTCTTTGTCGTTGACCGCGGAGCCTGTCACCACACAAGCGGATCAACGAAGTCAGCACAGAGGTTTAAAGCATAAAGCGCACGTGGCAGCTAAAAAAAGACGAACTCGGTCACAATATTTTCGTTTTTTTTCCTTCGTTTATTTCATTCTGCCTAACTCCGAGGGAGCTTGTTTGGAGGCGCTGCTTTATGATGCGATTAGTATAGAGTTTCCTACTAATTCTAGAGGGAAAACCGGCACTATGATGGTGAAGATGCCATGGGAATTATGGGTATGACATGGATTTGTCTAGTCTTCATGCCTGGGGCTTCAAGCGTTCTGATGGATTTGTTTATTGCTATTCTTTAGTGCCAGTGACGCTAGTTACATTACTACATACTTTTTCATTACAGGCAGCGGCTGTAGTGTACGCTTTACCGATAGAGATCATCAGACTGTCGCATGTACTAAAGTCGTTTGCAATGATGAGGTGCCGTGCAGTCTCTTTCGTTGTTGTGTTTGGTGATGGGTGGCTACACATATTATTTCCAGTGGTATTTTACCCAACTTTAGAAATATTTGCGCTGCATCTCGCGAACCTTATCGACGCGGTTTTTTTCTTTTGTGTCAAGTGCCACAGAATCTGTAAGCGCAGGGTCGCTTTCACGGCTGACATACATCCGTTGTGACAAGGCTGTCATTATATCTTGTACTACAGCTTTTTATTTCCGCTGTCTGATTAATTCAACGCTGACCGAGCGCGCCAGGCAGGGGCACAGTTATAGTGCGTACTAGAAGTCCCGTCGGCGATAGGCAGACGCGCCTGCAGACGACGCTCACAAAGTCAGCTGAAATCGAAGTTCAGGCGCAGTTTCCGACGGAGTTTAATGGCATGGCTGCTTATTTAACATCACGTTTTTGCACAAAACTAACCACCATACTATGGGCAATACTGCGCTTCTGCTACGGCCTCGCGCAGCGGCTTGTCCCATGTAGTTTGTAAAAAGGCAGTGCAGCACTTGCATTGCGCTTAAAGAAGCGAGCGAAAACACGTTTGTTATTTTTAGAAGACACACTTACCTTTTACATACTTGAAAACGTTAGCGCGTTACTTACAAGAGCACAAATCTTTGAGTTCGAACACAACTATATCTGGAACTAAACATTCATGGACGCTGCTCAATTTGGGCACAAGTAGACGAGTCAACATTGTCTTATCGCACAGTCTTGTTAATTTCTGAGCGTTCAGTATATTTCTAAACGCAAAAAAGCAACGAGTACCTGCGCACCCACATAGTTATTCCAAAATCTTTCGTTTAATGCACTTTTTTGTCGTAAACGACCTATTTATTTGAAGTGGCAAAGCCATATGAAGCCAGAAGAACGAAGACTAGGCAAATCCATGTCATACCCATCATTCCCATGCTGGCTCAACCGCCTTGTTTGAAACTCTCACAGACACTAGCGTCACATTTCCCTCGAGTATTTTAGTAGGAAACTGTATGGCGGCTGGAAGCGCTGTCACGTGGTACTTTTCATATTTCGCGGGGATCGGTTATCATTTAGAAAGTAAAATCAGTGCTAGTACGTTGCTGAAAATAGCGGAGTTAGATGCCCCACGCGGATGACTACAACTTCCTCATTGACGCTTCAGCGATTAGAACAGTACTTCTAATTAGATATTTAATTACATCATATAATGAATTACTTAACTAAATATTCCTCGCGGCTACTCCACTGTGCTAGGAACAATATCCACTGGGCTTTCTTCGAGTAATGCACGTGGTTTTTTTAATCGTGCTGCCTGATAATTGGGACACCCGGTGTATACTGAATTGCTGGCCGATGTGTATGTTCTGAGGTTGTGCCCCATTGCGTATGTTTTCACTTATACTTGCTGATATTTCATGCTGGGTATAAAGAGCTACTGTGCGATGATAATTCCTTGCTTTGTTCCCAACAGGTTTACTGCCAGCGGACGTGATTCACCATAACGATTCACGCACACCGAGATCGTTCGACGAAAAGGAGGCGTATATAGTGAAGAAGCGAAAAAACTACTCGCGGCCATTTCACTCTACTAGCAACAATATGCACTGGGATTTCTTCGTATGAAACACGTCCGTACCGTGACGTCAGGTTTTAGGTCAGCCAGGTCGTGCAGGACGGCCATGGTGACGGATGCCGTGGGCAGGATGACCCCTACGGACGAGGCGGCTGTCAGCGGCACCGCCAGATAGGGCCACGCGCACTTGCGTTGCTGCGCCTGCACCAGTTGACGGAGGGACCATCGTAAGTATACTTCCGCACATTTAGCAACAGCACACATGCAGCACGCTGTCAAGGTCATATATAAGACCAGCCGGGAATTGCTCGTTGGAAGCCTGAACTACCCATGGGAAGTCCTATACGAATCAACATTCAGGAGCGATTCCACGCAGCGAATGTGCCTTACCAGCGAGGCTGCACGTTATGCATGCCTTCATGCCATGTCATGAGCCTGGAGGGTTCCTGATTCCCCGCCTTCGCATGTGCCTTAATTGGCGGCCGAAATGATCGTGTTTTATTTATTTGAAGTGAGACACAGAAGAAAAACAGCAGCAGCTGGGACAGTAGCGCTGGTGACGACCGAGACCCGAGAACGTTCGTCCATTTCACTGACACGCGTTTCGAGCCACGTGGTTCTTCTTTTGCCAAGGCCGTTCGGATGTGCCATACGTTGCACTTATGAATGCGCTATGCCCTTCTTGGGCGCCTAGCTCGGCGAAATCACGTAATTATGTGAATGGTGAGTAGGATCTTCGAGCGCTGCTTTTCGGTTGTTTTGGTAACCCCTGCGCTGTAGTGGTTATGATGCTTGAATGGGGACCCCAAAGCCGCGAATCCAACCCCGACAGAGGAGGTCACATTTTCATAGAAGCGAAAAGCTAGGATCCCGTGTCCTGTGCCATGACGGTGCCGATAAAGGACCTCCGGTGGGCCAGATATCCAGATCCCTCCTCTACAGCGTTTCCCTCCCTCCTCATTGGCCGTGGCCTTTGCTCCCCCCCCCCCCCCCCCCCACCTCCGTTTTCTCAGTGGGCCTTAACGAACTTTTCGCAAGTAGTTCGCGGTGCTGGCTCTGCTTCCAATTTGTTTTTCTTTCTTGCTTTTCGACGCCAAGATTGACTTTGCCACAAAATTTGCTTTTTTTTGTGCGCACCCCGGTTCATTTAGTTAAGCATTGGCTTAAACGCGCCATACCTTGTGGTGGTACGGGTCACCCCCACATTTTATTTTTGTTATTTTTATTGTGGGACCGAAGTAAAGCGCCCCCCCCCTTCCCCCGTTCGGTAGGCAAGATATCAGTTTCCCTCCTTTGCAGTTCCTTTTGCCCCAACTCCAGACACATCGAGAATAGCTATTATTAATATTGTTATATTATTATTATTATTATTATTATTATTATTATTAGTAGTAGTAGTAGTAGTAGTAGTAGTAGTAGTAGTAGTAGTAGTAGTAGTATTTGGCGCGGGTCTGCATGCAGTCGCTGACGCTGTGACAGAGAGTTCTAGTGTACAATAGCTGCGCGCAGTGCGGGACGCAGCTGCGAGAATCAGGACCCTCTCCTCTTCCACGCTCTCTCCGGCCGCGGGGAGAGGGGTTTCTGCTCGCCGACGACGAGCTTGCCGCAGCCATGTACGGCTTCGCTGTAAAACGCGGCATCAACCCTAGCTTTTGCTGCAGACGGTCATCATCTTGCTGCGTCAGTCTTTGTTGGTGTTATAAGTTCACGACGGCGCCTTTTACTATATACTGAGAGTGCCTAGTCATGCAAAATTATGAATTCATTAAGGAACACGTAATGAGAAGCATGCATAGTAGCAGCGCAAAAGACTGGGACCAAGGAAACACGTAACACACAGGACCAGCGCTGTCTCGCAACTGAAAAATTTTATTTTAGAGAACACACAGGAAAGAAGCAAACAAAACAACCAAATGACAACTGGAAAAAGTGTGAACTAGTCAGAAAACAGATTATCATTTACCAGTACACGTGCTGAGCAAATAGGCAAACTCTTTGTCAGTTAGCGGTTAAAGGAGCACAATCAGTCGCTGAAGAAGCATGATAGCACGCATCTTGTGTCTCACTGCAACACGTGTGGGTGTTCACCTGTTTTTGAAGACGCTAAGGTCCTGTCAGTACACGGATGCAAATTCACACGTCAAGTGATAGAATCATTTCACATAAAAAGAATGGGAGACGCATGCGTCAGTCAGCCATCGCTGTCGCTAGCTGACAAAGAGTTTGCCTATTTGCTCAGCACGTGTACTGTTAAATGATAATCTGTTTTCTGACTAGTTCACACTTCTTCCAGTTGTCATTCGGTTGTTTTGTTTGCTTCGTTCCCGTGTGTTCTCTAAAATAAAATTTTTCAGTTGCGAGACAGCGCTCGTCCTGTGTGTTACGTGTTTCCTCGGTCCCAGTCTTTTGCACTGCTACTATGCACATGTTCCAACTAGCCCAACTTTCCATGCTAATGAGAAGCATAATGTGCGGTTCACTCAAGTGGTACCACAGCTGCGCACCTCGACGAGTGTCCTGAGGAGGTTTCGTGTCTGAGTTTGAATACCTTGACCTAAGCAGCGCAGCCATTCACGCAGCGCGGCATTGATGCGGCTCACCAGAATGGCCGCCGTAGGCAACAGCAGAGTGACAGTGCAGCGCGCGCCCAGGAACTCGGTGAGCAGGCATGATACGCTGGTGAGCGCCACCTGGATGACCACGGGGCTGTGGCTACCGAGGCTGTGGGCCAGCCGGACAGACGCCGTGAAGGCAGCTGGCGCGAAGGCCTGCAGTGGTGAACGCGTACGGTCAAGCAAAGATAGGGAACGTAGCACCAAGTTGTTCGAGTAATGTTACGTGTAGACAAGGAGGCCTAAGTTTACGAGGGGGGTGGGCGGAAGGGTGCTGGCGGAGTCAGGGTACTGGATAACGTGTCATTTACATTGAGGCACACGAAGACTCAATGTGGCATTGCTGTGATCAACCGGAAGTGCGATGTTTGTTTAGGCAAGGTTCATTCCAGGATTATACGCTGCTAAATGTCTACATCGGAATTCCGCGGCTGATAAGGGCTGCCAGGGCATGCGATCCAGAGGGGGGGCATTCCACATTCCCGGCCACACGCCACTGTGATCGAGTTAAGGGAGTGGGGCGAGCGACCTCTGCATGTCGCGCATTGACGGAAACCTCTGCGTAGGCAGCTAATTGCTTGTCAATACAATGAGCGCGACGGTTGCATCGAAGGGATGTTGATCTATGGACTAGTGAGCGTGGCCAAATTCGATTGACGGGGCAAATGGGTGTAATCTGATACGGGTGTTGAGAAAGCAATCTGAGATCCTATCCAGGTTGAGCTCGTAAGGTTGCGTATGGCTAACGTTTCGCTAAAGAGACAGGTGACAGTATTATAGCGACTCTCCGATTGGAAGTTAATTTTACTACGTAGGGTTGGAGTAAACTTTTACTCCGCATCGGTCAGAGTTCCTGCGTGGTGCCTTGGGAGTACATATTTTTATTTGTTTACTCCGCGCCTGACGGAGTTTTTCGGCGGGACATGGGAGTATAGTCTATATCGTGATACTCCCTTGTGGTCGGAGTTTTTTTTTTTTTATTCGAAAGACTGCCCTTTGGCAGTCTTTCGTGGTTTGTCCTGCGTGGTTTGTCGGGAGTATATTTTTGTTTGCATACTCTGTGCATGGCGGAGTTTTGAAGAGTCACATTGGGAGTATATATCGTGCGCACCTAGCACCTCCACCAAGTATGACGTCTCGGTAGCAACGACGTTTATTAGGACCTGATACTCGGCATCGAACCAGCCAAGGCCCACACACGATAATGATGATCCCGAGGCACTGAAGATGAAGATCAACCACAGCAGGATGATGATGATAATGTACAGATGAGGAAGAAGTGCATAATAAACGCCCACAATATATAAATTATTGTACTCCGTGCCGGGAAGAGTCTTTGCTTGGTACGCCGGGACTATGTTTTGTATGTTTTATCTGTTGTAGCCACTTTTTACTGCGTCCTGATCGTATATTGTGTTAGGCATCAGCACTATCTTTACATATTGGAATATTCATGACAGCACTTCCCTTCTGCGTTCCAGTGGTTTTTTCAAAGAGCACAAGAAGGTATTCAAAAGGGTAATTGAGCTGTTATTTGGTTTATTCACAACAAACACCAATGTGCGGTTGCAGGTCAAGCAGATGTTCAAGAAATACAGGGAGTAAACAAGGACACAGAAAGCGACCGATATACAGAACACAAGAAGGCAGATCGCGGGAAACGTGAAAACAAGAGCAATCAAATTTTAGGTGCAGTGGGCAAAAGAAAGCAGAACACATGACGCTGCAAGAGCCGCAGTAATAGTCAAAGCACAGGGCAACACACGTTAAGCAAAATGCTAAATGCGAACGGAGGCTTCCAGAACAGCATCAATTTGTGTGAACAATTTCATTACTAATCCAACTTAGATGTAAACTAGAATGGGTGCTTCCTAATAAAAAAATCCCACAGTTGACATATTGCAAAGCCAGGGCGCACACTTGACTGAGCCAAAGTGATAGGAGAAGGAAATGTCGAAAATGTGTATTTTTTCATTATATTGTCGCCGTTGCAAATAACTACAGGAGAGAAATTTAAAAGTATTTAACGGTTTCCAAACACTCAGCAATATTTGCACGCTCATAAGTGTCAAAGGGTCACTGCTCTAGAGCAGAAGCGAAACTTGTTAGAAACAAGCAGAGAAAGGTACTTGTACATCAAGAATAGGTGTGTGCGAATATTGGAATGTTTAGAATATTCTTGAATATCGCGTATCTAGATAACATTGCATTTTATGCGGATAGCTTAATCATGCACTTTCTCAAAATAAAGTTTTGTACTGAGTAAGTTATTATTGCGGAAGAGGCATTTTTCTTTTGATATCCGATATTTATTCCATATATAAAATTTCATATTTTTACTCGATTAGTATTCGGAAAATTTGGTCTTCGCACACCCCTAATAAAAAATCTTACATTATTTCACACATAATGCGGACGTTTCATGTGCCATCTGCATAAACCAGAAAGGAAAGCAATAATTAAAATTTGGGAATAATAATAGTGTACGTATAGCTATCAAGGGTGTTTCAGAAAATGTGTCCAAAAACGTTTTGAACACACGTAACCATTTGCAAAATCTTTGCGGTCTTCCTTCATGGCGTCACGTACCGTGTAAAGGATGCTAAAATGTTAACAGTAATTAAAAATATTAGAATGATTAAAGCCCAGACAGTAACGGCCAGAAACTCAAACCTAATGGAAATATGCATGTTACTTATACGGGAATTCGATATCCGTTGTAGTATTTGTAAAAGGGCGCCTTTTTAGAATTGCTGCAGCGCCATGAAATCCGGCTTATTTCTCTCAGGAAACCGAAACTGAATGGTCGAGAAGCGCTGTTGCCGGTACTTTCCGTGGTCCTCTGTGCGACATAGTTGCTACCCTTACGTTGCCGCGAAAACAGTGAACAAGTGTCGTTGTAAAGCGGCTATTCTGGCAAGGGCGATCAGGTGTAGCAAAAAAAAAAAAACAATAAAAATTGCCGCTTGATAACACTTGCCTATCCTCGCTCGCCGCCAATGGTACGAAAGCTATGTCACACAGGGCACTTACAATTGTAGCTGCAACTGCTGCTCATACACCATTCAGTTTGTGTTTCCTGAGCGAAATTAGTCAGATTTTTATCGATATGTAGAATTTAGCAGCATCGCGCTTTAGCAGTCATGTTGGGCGCGAACTCCCAGTACAAGCAAACTCCCTTTTCAAGTAGGCCTGAATGCGTAGCTTTTCTGTTTAAAATGCTAGTCAATCTTGTTATACTATTCGATTTCACTCCTACCATGTTGCATTTTGCGCTGCTTTGAAAACAGCCATTCCGCAAGAACTACGCAAATATCCGCTGTTGTGTGTATCTAAGATCGTCGCACATGTTTTCTCAAGATGTCTTGTAGAATCACAGAGATACGATGAATACAGGGCAAAAGTAACTCGACTCGCAGCTCATAGCACAATGTAAGTTGCCGTTGCGTTGTATGACTTCTTATTCGTATGCGGACATTTATACATGTTTACTGGCAACTTCACTTGCATTTATGAGTAACTGTATTTGCATAAAACGACCACCTTTTTGTAGACTCTCTAATTGTCTTTGTGTATGTCGATTCGGCGGTAAATTTCCTGCGCACACAGTGGCAATAGTTGCAGGGCACAGTCATTAAGACTGGTTTAGAACACATTGTCAAAAAAAAACAAGGACAGATATGGTAAAAAACAAGCAATCTTATACGGACTGTCTCAATGATACAGGAGTTTGACTAGCACATGCAAGAAGGAACACCAGCCCCATACGCGCCACTAAAGTATTGGCGCTTATTTCCTTCAGAGAGCCGAAAAAACGGATTCTCAGAAAAATAGTCTCGCTGATCGCATTAATCGCCCCACAGCACAAGTACAATGTAAAGATATACAGGGTGTTCTAGTGAACACTTCCAAAATTTCTTAGAAATAGGCTGTTTGAGAGAAAAGAAAGGAAAACCTCCTCATAAAGAAACTGTTCGCTGAGGTAAACGTCATGAAGTCTCAAAAAGAACTTATTGATTGGATATCAAAGTAATATTTACTAATTGCATCATTAAATAAACTTTCTGTCATTACTGCAAAGGAGGAGTTTTAGCCACCCTGATGACCGATTCCATATTTACTTAGTTATTTATTTAACAATACTGCCAATCTCTTCAGAAATTTTAACAGGGAAGGCCCATGAAAAATAATATTTGTTTACACGAATCATATAAGGTCAAAATCACAAAAAATAAGAAATACACACAAAATCTTGCATTATACATTGCAATAGAAGAGCACACAAAAACAGTTGTACTAACAAAAATCATGTACTAAGTTATCGCTAAAAACAACTGCAAGGAGATAAGGTATACATTTTTATTACAGCAAGTATAGATTACTGTTTAACACATTGTTGAAACAATTTAATAAACACCAAATTAATCGAAGAACACGTCACTCAATATAACACAATCATAGAAATAGAATAGAAAAACTATGTATTAGTAACATGACGCAAACTCATCGCTTAGCGGGTTTATTGATGTTGAAATGCGTTTAGTGCTCTTTGTGAGGTAATTCGCTTTCAATCGCAGCTGTAGTTAAGTTTATGGATGATTTGGTGGTTAGGGTAGGCTTCAGTGAGTTCAAATCTTGAATGGTGAGAGGGAAAATGAATATTTGAAGCAATTAGTGTTGGAAGAGTATTCGTCAAGGTATGGGAATGCTTATGACGGGCTGGTCTGCCATGCAAGTAAGATATATACCTTGAAGTATCTATTTTTATTATGTTGTGTAATAGTTGAAACATTAAATTTAGTATTCTTAGTTTCATTCGTTAAGTAGATTCGTTATTAACTAGATATGTTGGAGAGTCTGTCAGTCTACACTTGTTAAAAATAAACCTTATTGCTTTTCTTTGAACCACTTCTATTTTATTGATCTGTTGGTGGGTAAACGGGAACCAGACAGCGCTGGCATATTCTAGAACAGATTGGACGAGGGCTGTATAAGATATTAGTTTGGTATTCGGTGGTGCGTGCTTAAAACGTCTTTTCAGTAGAAATAGTCTTTTCAGGGCTGTGCATATTATCACTTTGAGTATCCCATCTCAGATCGTTTGAAATTGTATTCCTAGATATTTGTGGTTAGAGACTGTGGCTTATGTGTAGTTGTTAATAGTGTAAGAAAAGTTGGACCTGTGTTTTTTGCGGGTTATTGCCAAAGAAACACATTTACCAATATTGTGGGACCTTTGCCATTTTTGCACCACCTGTGTACATGTTCTACATGCCACAGGTACATGTGGCATGTACATGTGTACATGCCGATCACCTGTACACCTGTTTACAGGTGATCGGCAGGAGTATTAATTTCTTGGTAAAGCACGCAGTCGTCTGCAAAGAGCCTAAGCTTTACTTTAGATGAGAGGGGCAGGTCATTGATGAACACTGTGAACAATATAGGTGCTAGGACGTTACCCTGTGGCACACCTGACGTGACTGCTGCTGTTTTAGAGGCGGTGTCCTGTAACTGTACAAACTGAGAGCGATCGGTTAAGTAACCCTTAATCCACTGAACAATAGTGCTATTTCCAAGAGTGACTTCTAATTTACTTATTATTTTGGTATGAGACACGGTGGAATGCTTTAGAAGATGAGGTCAATTTGTTTATTGGTATCAATAGACTGGGCTGCATCATGTAATAATTCTAAAAGTTGAGTAACTGTTGAGAGGCCCTTTCTGAAACCATGTTGTACAGGAGACAGTATATGATATTTTTATAGGTAAATATTTATGTGTTTCAATATCATATGTTCTGTTATTTACACACAGAACAAGTTAGGGATATCGGTCCGTAACTTGAAACCGCGGTTTCACTGCCTACTTTATGTATTGGAACAATTTTGGCGGTTTTCCATACCGCGGGGACACTGCATGAGTGCAGTGATTTTATTAAAGATTAGACATAAATATTTCGCTACCCACTCCGCATACCTTTTAAGGAAGATGTTTGGTAAGTTGTCAGGACCCGGGCCCTTCTTGGTATCAATGTTTAATAGTAGGTTGAACACGCCTTGCTCGGTAATTGTCACGGTTCAATAGGTGAATAGTCGGAATATTGCGTGGGTGGTATGTTTCCGTCATTCACAGTAAAAACGGATTGAAAGTAATCGTTGTAGGAGTTTACGAGATCGTTGTTGTCTTCCGGAGAACGCGTGGGCTCGTCATTTTTCTTTGGATTTATATATTTCCAAAATTTACTTGCAGCGCTTATCAAAAAAAAGTGGGAAGCACCTATGCGAAGTAATTTTTCAGCATCTTTTAGTTTACTTCTCATATGACTAACGGCTACAGTCAGATCATGTCTGGTTAGATTAGTCGGTTTCGTCTTCAGTCTTTTTCTTAATCGTTTGACCTTTCGTTTCGCGTGTATTACGTCACGTGTTATCCAGGGGTTTAGTCGCCTAGTTTTCCTCTTTTTGATTGGTACGTAGCGTTTTATGCATCACGTCACGATGACTGTAAATCTACTCCAAAGCGTTACGATGTCAATGGATAGGTTATGTGACAGTGCTACGAATGGATATGTCGAAAGAAAGACAGTCGATTATGCTTGTGTCATCAGCATGGGTAAAGTCAAGATAATAAAGCGATGCCTGCTGATGAAATTTGGCATCTTTTACACTTACAGAGCAGTAAATAGAGTCGTGATCTGAGATGTCCTTCATAATTTCCATTTTAGTAATGTCGTGCGAGAAATGATCACTTAAGAAAACAAAATCAAGAATGTTTGACGATGATGCATGTACTCGCGTGGGCTCAGTCACTATCTGATGTAAATTATAATTGAGCATTAGATCGCATATTAATTGCGAGCTATCAAACTTAAATGCATTGATTTCCAATCTATATCTGTCATATTATAATCACCAAGGAGGATTAGTCTGGCATTTGGTACATGACTCTGCATATAATTACGAAGTGAAGTAATGACGTCACTAGAAGCAGCTACGGTATGCACAACCCACAGTGATGATACGAGAGCCTATCAGCAACTTGCCTATCAAGAGCCTATCAGCAGCTATACGATCCTTTAAAACAAAGAAAAACGCCATTATAAAAACTCTGCAGCGCTAGAAAACTCGGGCTTTTTACGGCACCAAAGCGAGTACGAAGAACGCCAGAAATCACCTGGGAACGAAACTTCTGCTACTGACGTGTAGCAAAGATTGCGCCAGCCAATTCGAAATATACAATATGCAGAGCATCGAGGACATTTATGGCCATTATTTGCCCACTGCAAGACGCTATTATCACAGACTGCGTAGCCACGACTTTGGAAAGCCCATGCATATCGAATTGACTGGCGCATGCATTAGAACGCCTCACCAACGGCTGCTGTGTTCACACGCGACTTCTGGAGCTCCTTTCGCAGTGAGTTTCATGAGGCAAAAAAAAAAAAAACGCTAGGTCGCTGGGTCTCGGTGAATAATATTTTATTTTAGACTAAAAGCAGATAAGCATCGTCGTCTTGGGGCTGCAAATTCCTCAATGGCGGGAACCTGAAAAGGCTACTGATTAGAAATGGATTGTACGACGTTAGCTATTTTACGCGCAAGCTGCAGGTTTCTTACGACTGCTCCCGTCCGCCAAACCTTAGAGGTCGTTCCGTAAGACCAATAAGCTTGTTTTCTTTTTCCTCAGAAAGCCTATCCTCGGAAACTTGAAATCGTTCTCTGAAACATCCGCTATATATATCGTGCGTTACTACATGCGCGGAAAATTCTCTTTCTTGTCAGACAATGATAAGGTTTCGCTGATAGCCCCGCCACGGTGGTCTAGTGGTTATGGCACTCAGCTCCTGATCCGAAAGTCGCGGGATCGAATTCCGGCCGCGGCGGCTGCATTTCGATGGAGGCGAAATGTTGAGGCCCGTCTGCTGTGCGATGTCAGTGCACGTTAAAGAACCCCAGGTGCTGACCATTACAGAGACCTCCACTATGGCATTCTCATAATCAGAGTTGGTTTTCAGGCGTTAAACCCCACAAATCAATCAGATTTCGCTGATAGAAACAATACTTAAATAATCTGCTCCCTCTCAATCATAACGCGAGGTCGCTTCACGTTTATTTTTCTAACGATAACTGCGTCATCGAATACATTCATATCTGCAATCTTGGCTATTTATCGCGAGAGGGCCATCTTATAGCATTTTAACGGACACGTTGCAACCCCCTCGAACAGGCGCTCAATTGTTCACCGTCCTGTTTTTCCTATGTAAAGTGCGCATGACAACGGGATCCCAGTTATGACACCGGAATAGTACTCAGATTTTTTCCTTTCTGCTTCTTTTGACAACCACGCTTTGCCTTCTTTGTGGGATCAGTGCTCCATCTTTTTTTTTTTCAAAGATCCCCCTGCTTGCAATTAATATAAACTGCACCTTTTCTCAAGCGGCTAATTTCCTCGCATTAATGGAAACGTGATAGCTGCAGGGAATAACACCACTACAATACGTTTCTTATAAGTATACATAGGATTGGCGTTAGAGTTGGATACACCATACACCGGCTTTTAAAAACAATGAAGCTTGCTCACCGAAACAAGCTTGCCATAAGTGTGATCGGATTTACAGGCGCTCTCTTAATAAATACCTGTCTTAGCAAGTCCACGTTTTACCAGTTTGGAAGGGCTGAAACGAAAGGCGATAAGTGCGTCATTAGCCCTGGTTGAACAACACCAACACGTGAGGTGACCAGTGGGCGCACATTTAATGTTCAGGAGCTTAATAGTTTCATTCGTAGGTATTTCGACAATCAGAACGAAAGGGGAGATTCGCCTATGATCAATGCAAATTCATCACACACATACGGAAACACTGGCTGCTACAGGTGTTGCTGGAGGATGCAAAGCTAGTGTTGTACTTCAGCCTGTGGGATGCATAATAATAGTGAAGCTATCATTCTATTCAATCACTAGGTTGCACATGATCTAAATGAAACATCCGCTTGAGACAACGTACTATTTCTTTCAGCACAGTCTTCGTAACAACAACAACAACAACAACAACAACAACAACAACAACAACAACAACAACAACAACAACAACAACAACACTACAACAACAACAACAACAACAACAATATAATAATAATTATAA
Organism: Hyalomma asiaticum; assembly: GCA_013339685.2. NCBI lineage: Eukaryota > Metazoa > Arthropoda > Arachnida > Ixodida > Ixodidae > Hyalomma > Hyalomma asiaticum. The sequence goes on along the minus strand of CM023484.1, from coordinate 140,177,914 downwards.
AGTGACCCCATGAAAGCAGAGCAAGAAGAAATTGTTATTAGGGCAAATCTATGTCGCCTGTCAAATCCCGTTCTCCTGCGACATATGTTACATCATGTAAGCAGGTCAGTGCATAAACGAATGGGTGCGGGAGTATTGCAACCAGACTAGTAAAATGCGAGTACATGTTTTCCTGTGCTACGTTGCCCTGGTGGTGGATATGAAACCCCCCCCCCCGCCCCCCGTTATCGCAGGCAGAAAAAATGCGAAATCACCTACCTTTCAAACGAAAGTGAGAATTTCGTTAAAATTAGTGACGATTGCACAAGTGAAAATAAGCTTTGACAAATCTTCCCCTTTCGGTATTAACGCATGATTATAATCCGAAGTGCCTTGAGTGTTCGGTATCGTCCTCTCATTTGCCTCCTCCCAGATGAAACATTCTTCCAGTTTTTTTTTGTTATTTAAATACGAAGACGTGGGAAGGAAGGAAACATTACAGCCAGCTGTCCTAACATATGATATTGATACTGAAAACAATAACAACACAAAGAACAAAAGCGAGAATAAACGAAGGAGAAACGGACAGCGGAAATAACCAAGACCGCCATGTACAGATATCATCTCTCGCTTATAAAGATAGTACCACTAAGGGCTGGGTTCCAAAGATTGCCAAGGATGCATTCCGTAAAAATAGTCCTCTGCCGCCGCGTTCACCTGACAGTGGTGGGGGTCGGATGAGAGCGAGCATATGCACCCGCACGAATGGGAGACACTAGCTGCTAACAGTTAGGCGTCTTTCTAAAGGCAACAGAAAAGAAACATGCGGCGCACTCGCTTATCCCCGTTCGTATACCGTCGGCCCTGGGGGCAGCTACGGGAAGCCGCTGATCCTTCCGCCATGCACACCTGGAGGGTTGATAATTGGAGGGGGAACTGCCGAAACTGGTGGAATTGGAGGTGCCAAGGCCTGTAGATCGGAACAGGGCAGAAACGGTCTCGACACAAAAGGCGCTTGCTGCCTCGCTTGTAAAATGTCCCTCTTCTTTTTCCTCGCAGAACCCTTCTGGTTATGTCTTTGCCTGTCCCGCCATGCAGAAGCATAGAAAAAAGAAACAAAAACAAAGAAAAAAGGCAACCGTGTCGCCAACGAAAAGAAAGCGGGAACGACAGAAATTCTTTCATAAAATTTCTAAGTCGATGTCTCGGATATTGTGATACTATCAAGGTATCACGATATTAAGGTATCACACTATTAAGATGAGCGCACCGATTGTTCTTAAAGTCGATACCAAGAACGAATGCTTAGCGCAATTGGCGAATTTTATAAAAAGGTATATTGCTGATTTCAGTGTTTATTTTTTTATTTGGTCAGTTAACAAGATAGCTGAAAATAAATTGAGTTGGTGACAGACATTTAACTAGCGCTAGTTAGCGCACGAAAATTTAACTTACGTCTATAGTAAATACAACAAAATCACATCTTAACATTAAACTCGTTATAACTCTATAAGTGATATCGATACAATTATGATTTTCACTGATAGTTTAGATATTTAGGTAATCGCTAGTTATGCCAATTATTAGAGGTTTATCTCTAAAATTGTGGGAGTTAGTTTCATTTATTTCTCTCTCCGAACATGTGCTCCAAACAATGGATTTTCTGGAATTCGGCAGACCTTTTCAGCTGTAACTTCTGTACTAGAACTACTCCTTTCAAGACCAGTTTATATCAGGAATCAGAAATGGTGACCTATCGAATGGTACCGCACTCTATATCAAAATGAGACAAATAGTTGAAGTAGCATACAGAGCTCACTCACCAACGCGGCCGGTGCGCCCGTTATCCGTGGTTGTATTCGGTGACTCCACAACACCAACATACAATTTGAGTTCCGTCGACGCTCGACACTGTAGGCCATAACCTTCGTTGACGTTCGTCGGTGCTTGTAATATTCACAAGATGGACGAAACGATTTCCCTTTTCGTAACGTGGCAAAAGCCTTTGCCAGATTCGCAGAGGTCTCGTGCCCGTTCGATGTGCTGGTTTGTTCGGCGGCCATGCTAGTTCTGGCTCCCGAGGCGCCCCCCCGTCGGTCGGGCTGCAACGTCACTCCTCCGGCAGCCAATGATAACCCGTTCAGCGATTCAGGGGAGGTTTTGCGGCATGAGATGGGGTTTTTAGGGGCGAAGCTCCTCAAGGCGTAGGCTTGTCTGCCGTAGTTGTCCGTCGTAGCCACTTCGTATTCATCGAACGCTGAGCTGCCTCGACCGCTGGCACGCGCTCTTGTGTCACGAGTTGTTGTTGTTTCCTCTAATCTGGCACATACCCACCCTGGGGTATTGGCCAAGATGTCTGAAGTTCAAGTAGTTAAGCCTGAAGTACTATAGAATACCAATCAGAATCGAATAATCAGGATGAAATTAACAGTGAAAAGTACGAATTTATGAAAAGAACCGACCTGAATCAATTATGAATTTTGAAACAGTAGAGCACACATCCCTGTGGCAATGTCCTAATGAGGAGGCTCCCAAAGACAGAATATTAGAGACGGTGAATTGCAACCTAGCCCTATGAAAAGAACCTTCTAATGTGTGTTTTCTTAATGAGGATAAACGAGTGCATTTTAAAAAATAATGTTCAATAGATTCGTCTTCGCCGCAATATGGACGCAAAGGCGACGGGGCCAGACCAGCTCTGTGCATATAAAAGTTTAGTTTTGGAATGCGACAACGTAATTGCGTAAAGATAACTTCTAGTTTTTTGGAGAGGAATGCATTTCTATTCCAAGGGAATAAGAGGTGTCGATAGTCATTTAGATTAGTTAATAAGGAAATTCTAGATTCTTGCCTTATCGCCCTTCTCCTAAATCTTGCAGCAGTTATGAGCGCTGATGCCGGAAGTATTGGGACAATTGGACAACTAAGAGACGCCCTCGCCAAGCTGTCCGCCATTTCGTTCATTATAATTTCTTTATGACCTGGCACCCATACCAATCGAATTACCGTTACATGACTAGGGACAAGGGAATGAAAAGTACGTAAGATGCGAGAATCACTGTTAGCAGTGAGGGCTGTACATAGAGAAAAAGAATCTGTGACAATTACGACTGACGAGGTAGCTGAACCTAATTGTCGTAGGGCCATAACAACTGCAAGAAACACTGCAAATAGATACTGATAAGAAATCTGGAAGTCTTAGTGAAAATGTCCAATTGAAACTTTCAGAAAAAATGCCAATTCTAGATTTTTAGTCTATTTGTGAAGCATCTGTAGCAATGACATCTTTGATGTGCAGGTCATCTAAATGATTTTGTAATAAGCCATTTAATATATTCTGCGACAGATGTCTAGCGTTCTTAGGATATATGTTATCAAATATAATTTCAAGGTTGTCTCTTTCACCAACTGGGGAAACATCGTATAAACGAACATCTAGGGAGCCAATAAGTGCCTGCACGTATACTACCTGAAGAGTACGAAATCGAGGCCAGTAAGATTGAAAAAATAATTGAGGCTGATGCATGAAAACTATTTGGAGTTTGACAGGGTATTCGTGGATCCTCAAGAACGTCTGAACGGTAAGTAAGCGGATTATGATTGTAGTTCGGTTCACGCCGGTTCCTCTTCGTCGCCTCGAACGCTAGCACGCGCTCTTGTGTCACGAGTTCACGCCGGTTCCTCTTCGTCTACTCCGGCATCACTCAGTTTCGGTTTCGTTTCGTATTACATCACAATAGCCCCAGTTTTAAGTAGTTGTTCACAACTTTTCTGGAAGGTAGAAGATGCAAAACGAATACCACAGTGTTCTAGAGAACTCAGTTGTCTGTCCATACAGCACGAAGCATGGCTAAATTAATCCGGAACTCGGGACAATTTACGATGAACCTCCGGAGCTTCGCCCAGTCATCATCATTCACTCCGTGGATATGCGTGGATTTTTTTCATCAACATCCGTGGGGGTATCGTCAGGTAACGTGCCCGCTTTAGTTCCTAAAGAGTCTGATGACGGCATGTGCCTCATATGCCCTCATCGACTACGATGGGGGGGGGGGGGGGGGGGTATATGTTTTGGCCATGGGAGTTTGTGCGGAGCGCATCAGGACCTTCCAGCTGGGTATGTTTTCATTTACAGTGTAAATGGGTTCGAAGACACGAGCATTGTTGTGCTGTCTCTTGCTTCGTCCATCGTTACTTTTGAGACTGTTTTTTTCCTAAAATTATTACGCCAGTAATGATTAAAATGAGCGGATTTCCTGTCAGAAATTTTATTTTGAAGGCGGGCTTTCTGTTAGTGACCCTATTCCTAAATTACGTCAGTGTAAGTCACCGCGTTCGTCGTGCCCTCACCGGCCAAGCGGCGTGTGTGGCCAGCTGGCATGCGACAAGCAGCAGGGCTCCCCACGGCAGCGTGCGGACCACACGTTCCACGGGTGGCGTGACCTTGCTGCCCAATGACCTAGGCTTCGTGAACACCGACATCCACGAGAGCAGTGGGACCAGCACTCCGTAGTCGGACACCAGCTTTTCTTCAGTCGAGCTGCAGCATGCCAAGATACATTATATGAATGAAGGAGATACACCACAATATCGAGGCAGCTACAGGAGAGGCAAGCAGTGAACGAAATGTGAATTCGACTGTGGTCATGTTTAAGACTCTTACACACGCTCGGAGCTACCCTCATATGGAAGAAATGCGTTATTTTGACTTTGTGTTCTGAAGAGACGCCTACATCGAGGCGTCTCTTCATCGAGACTGGGACAGAATGGAAAATAAAGAAAAACGTTGCTAAGCAAACAGACCGGTATTGATAGACATGCGCCAAATATTTACGCGCCTATATGCTTAGTCTAATTTTAGCTTTAAGTTACAGTATGATTTGTGATTCACACACAGTAATGATGGGGCAATGAAATGAGTGAAACACCCGACACTGACACTGAGTGCAGATTACACGATATGTCATTGTTGGAATTATGATTGCACGTGTGATGCAAACACGACTGCACGTCTTAATAGCCGCATTGTCAGGCTTCGCTATGTACTTTGTATACATAAGTCTCTGTTGCCTTCTGCCACACCGTCACGCGTACCTGTCGAGTATCGTTTAACAGATACATACGTATTATTAGTAAACGCAATTGTTATTAACAGGAGCGTGAACGCTCAATCGATCACCTCTTAAGAGAACGGAATGTTGAGCTAGGTCATGGTGTGTGTCGTGTTTGTCTTTGTGCTCCATTACACCCTCCTAATTAACATGCTTGCTACGAAACTAGGCGTTCAATAACAGCATATGCATACAGTAGAAAACTTGGAATCTTCGGCTAACGTGTCGAGAAGGAAACACAAGTTTCCAAAGGCAGTCTTAATGCTAATGAAATTGTGTTGAATGACACTAGCGTCTGCAGTTCGCTGCTCTTTTTGTTGGTAGTGAAGTATTGATTGTTTCTTGTAGACATTGCCTTTACTGAGAGTCGACAGGCTCTTTGCAAAGCGTACTATGCGGGTGTCAGCCGCAATCGGTTCTTTCTTTCTTTCTTTCTTTCTTTCTTTCTTTCTTTCTTTCTTTCTTTCTTTCTTTCTTTCTTTCTTTCTTTCTTTCTTTCTTTCTTTCTTTCTTTCTTTCTTACGTACGTATGGCTGATATCCACATATACAATGCGGTGAGCACCCACCCCTATGTAATTTTCGTTCGTTGCTTTGACACTAAATGACTTTTATTTTGCCAGAATTATGCTCTGGTTCCCCATTCACCGAATGCTACTCTGGCTTTGATGTTTATATTATGACAGTGTGTGTCCAGATTTTTCTATTTATTTTGGCAACATCTCCCATCTGGAAATAATTTGGACCGCTGGGTAAGAAACGTAATGCCGCTAAGTGTTAGCTCTTTGAAACTGTTAGTCTTGCATACTAGTATTGGATATACTTCTGGTGGTTGTTTCAATACCCATGCAGCAACTGCACTTAACAGCACAGTTAAACAAACAGTAAAACTTGTGAGGTCGTGCACAGTTTGTGCATTGTGGAGGATGTCTGTTTATACCACGTCTTCGCACCTACTACATAATAAAAACATTGTCATTTACAGCAATTTCATTATGGAATTCCCTGCCGCCTGATCTAAAATCTTCTAACTCGTATACTTTCAAAAAAGCTTTAAAATTCTTCTTTCTTTCGCAATAATTCTTTCATCAGTTGTCTTTCTCAGCTTGTATTCTGGTATTTTGCACTTGTCATATATTATTCTGTAACTTGTATAATTCTTGTACTGTCACATTTTTGTTATATTTATTTGTGTCTATGGTTTAGTTTCTGTTGTAGCTGCTTATTATCATATGTTGCTATTTCTTGCCATTTTCTCACGTACTTCTTAATCCAAGGATCCTTCATCGTGGGTCCTCTTGCAGTCTTTGGCTATCTCGTCCTAGTTTGTACAACTAAAGCTACATTTTTGTATCATTGCTCTATGAACTATAATCGTCGACTTGAAACTTCAACGTTGTAATTTGTCTACCGTATTTCATAATGTCATATTTGAGCAGCAGGGTAGGTTAGTGCCTAAGGTATAACGTTGGCAAGCTCGATCACATGTGAGTTCCAGTGATAGTAGTGGCAGCCACGTGTCGATGAAGGAAGCTGGAATAATCTCCCGCGAATTTAGACATCGGCACATGGTAAAGAACTCCAGTTTTCAAAATTTACCTGGGTTGACGTAATGCGACTTTCCTCGACCATATCTTGGTACTGGCCCGTAAGAGCGAGCAATATACATTCATCTTTGTTATCTGCAAAACAGGCTACCTTGCAAAACATGCGGTCAAGGTTTCTCTCTGGCCACCACCATAAATGTCGACTGCTCACCTGAGCCAAGTATTCAACGTAATCCAGACGGCCAGGCAGGTAATCGGGAACAACTCGTAGTATCTGCAGGAACAAAATTACGCAGTCATACTAGACATTTTGTCGCAATCACGAAGTAGAGAACGCGGTGCGAATTTCGTGGAACCCCTCCTTAATAAAACTTCCTTTCGGGCTAGTTGGTTCAAATTCTTGAAACGCGCTGTTGTTATCCACGAAACGCTTTCAGCTCTCCTTGTGGGCATCCTCCAAATTATATTGAGAAAAAAGCCAGGGCCATTATTCGGATAGTCAAGGAGAACGCCGAACCAGAACATGCTGGTATGATGCCAAAAGTGAAAGGGACCGACAATAAGTTGTTAAGATACCCAGTACCCGTTTTGAACTTAGACAGGATTACGACAGACAGGATTAGACAGGAGTGCGATACATGAAGCCTCATCTCGCATATATACAGTGATGAATGGTATGGTAAGTTAATTTCGCCTGTGAGTGTTGTGTGTTTGTTTACGTCACAATATTTGCTATGACTGACAGCCACACCACCTAGCTTGCCATTTACTTTGGATTATTAGGTGAAAGATCAGCCGTTGGCACTCCTTCAGCATGGTACAAATATACTTGTGAAATCAGCTTGAATGTGCTCTCTTTGTTTAGCCATCAACGACTGCCTTTGCATCATTGCATCAGGGCCCAAAATTTCTAGCCGGAATGAGCACGTTGACATTCTTAGGAAAATTACGCCAATAAACGGTGCTATTCCACGAATGTGTTGTTACTGGCGCCATTCGAGGCCACTGGGTCAGCTGGCACAGCTGTACACGAGTATTGCTGAAGGAGAAAGTAACACGAAGAGAGAGAGAAAAAAAAGCGATGGGCCGATACTGTAGGACTTCTTAATGGGCTAGTTGGTTCGTTCTCGGTTTGTATACAGTGCAAGAAAATCAACAAAAGAGGTGGGAAGGAGGAGAACACGGAAGGAAAGAGGGCATTGTCGACATAGGGCTGCTCTTTCATATGGTGCCTGTCTTTTTTTTCTTTGCGTACATTATGGTCCTTCTGTTGCACAGGCCATGTACAATTTCATCCATATTTGCCGCCGAGAAAAAGCATTTCCGCTTCCCGTGTGCGTCGCGAAAGTGGTTCTTCATTCTGCAATGAGACTTGCAAGGACGTTCGCTTGGAAACACGTTCATTTCTGCTCAGCAAGGTTTCCGTCTTGCGTTGCGTTGTGGCCGCATGTGATTCAGTTGAGGACAATGGCTAGTATCATTTCCAACCAGTTTGACTTGTCGGTAGCGGTTTCTTGTTAGCATTTTCGCTCAATTATGGGAGAGTCGTCTATTTCGGTAACACGAGTGCTAATAAGAGATTCCTTGAACCGGGAGCCAAAAGAAGTGCATTGTGTCGGCCCTTACCTCACGCGAGACCAGCCGCGAGGCACGTGAGGGTGAGCTACATTCCCTGACGCTATGCCGATATCTGTTCGACTGTTCGAGGTTAGCGAGACGCTGCTGCTTAGGGCATCAGGCCACTCGCGATATAGAGTGGCAAGGAACGCTGATGCGCTAAACAGCTGCGGGATGGGTGCGCCCGACGGACAGAGTGCACGTACAGGAGAGGTAGGTCCTGTTATTGCAGCGTCTCTGTTCGCCTGGCGTCGAAGTATGCTCGCCGATCCACAGGACGCCGTGGTCCTCATGCATCCTGGCCGCGTCACATACTGCCATATACAACCTCCTTCGCTCCTTCTCGAAGGTAGATTGCTGGTGAATTGCCTGTACTACTTACAGGTCGAACTCACGGGCTAGCCACGAATAGCTAGGTCAACCTGGGCAACAATGCACCCAGCGGTGCGTTACCGCTTTCCAGCACCAAGCTGTAGTCATTGTTTCTTGCCATTGGTCCTGGTGATAGACGACTGTTTCTAGGCGACATAAGTACGTTATCACCGAGCCACGGTGGTCTAGTGACTAGGCAGCGCTGCTGCTGATCTGAAGGTCGCGGGGTCGAACCGCGGCCACGGCGTCTGCGTTTCGATGGAGGCGAAATGTCGAGAGGCCCGTGTACTGTGCGATGTCAGTGCGCGTTGAAGAACTCGTGGTGGTGAAAATTCCCGGAGACATTCAATACGACGCGCCTCATCATCATATCGTTATTTTGGGACTTCACTCTTCAGAAATAAATGAATCAGTTGGTATAATATGGCCGATACAGCAGCGAGACGCATTATTGAATAAATACGCCAAAATAGGATGGTAGGCTGTGAATTTATGAAGAATATGAATTGTTATTATTGTAATTCTTGAGATCATGAACACCACGTACTTGCCATACACATCTCCACTAACGATAATACAATAACGTGTGGTTCATATCCGCTGTGCTCGGCCCTAGCTATGCGGGTATGTCCCACAGGCTATAAAATGCGAACATTACAAGCTGTCACAATCAAAGGCCGACCGCAAATAACGTCTCACGACAGCACGACTGCCTCCGTTAAACAGGCAGGGAAGGGGTCAAGGGCGCGTTCTTTATTTGTGAGAAACAACTTAATGAGCAAACAGACAATGAATCCTAGGAAAGCACAGGGGAAGTTACGTGTGTTATTGTAATCGTGCAGTAAGTAGAAAGAAATTTAAGTGGACAAAAGGACAAACCTGCCTTCGGTGGGAACCGAGCCCACGACCTTCCGATGACGCGTCCGATGCTCTACCGCTGAGCTACGAAGGGAGTCGTCCCCCCGTACACCATATTGGGTATTTATGTACGTGTTATCCTGAGAGTGCTAGGCAGCACCACTCGTAGCCATGGCGGCGTGTGTGGAACACACTTTCTTGCCAGAAGGCGTCACGTAGAACGTGAATTGGACGGGGGGACGACTGCCTTCGTAGCTCAGTTGGTTGAGCATCGGACGTGTCATCCGAAGGTCATGGGTTCGGTTCCCCCCGAATGCAGGTTTGTCTTTTTGTCCGCTTAAGTTCCTTTCTACTTACTCGACGATTACATTTCCACAAGTGACTTCCCCTATGCTTTCCTAGGCTACATTGCCTGTTTGCTCATTAAGTTGTTTCTGACAAATAATGAACGAGCTCTTGACCCCTTCCCTTTCGTTATTTGATAGCTTGGGCGTCGTCGCGACAGACTTGGTGCGTTATGTAGCATACGAGGGCTTAATGGGCAGCAGGCATCTCACCATATGTTCACGTTCTACGTGACGCCTCCTGGCAAGAAAGTGTGTTCCAAAGACTCCGCCATGTCTACGAGTGGTGATGCCTAGCACTCCGAGGATAATACGTACACACACACCCAATAAAGTGGACGGGGGGACGCCTGCCTTCGTAGCTCAGCGGTAGAACATCGGACGCGTCATCGGAAGGTCGTGGGCTCGGTTCCCACCGAAGGCAGGATTGTCTTTTCGTCCACTTTAACTCCTTTCTACGTACTCCATGATTACAATACCACAAGTAACTTCCCCTATGCTTTCCTAGGCATTATTGTCTGTTTGCCATTGCCCCGCCATGGTGGTCTAGTGGCTATGGTACTCGGCTGCATATCCGAGGGTCGCGGGATCGAATCCCGGCCGCGGTGGCTGCATTTCGATGGAGGCGCAATGTTGAGGCCCGTGTGCTGTGCGACGTCAGTGCACGTTAAAGAACCCCAGGTGGTTGAAATTTCCGGAGACCTCCACTACGGCGTCTCTCATAATTAGAGCTGGTTTTGGGACGTTAAACCCCAGAAATCAATCATTGTCTGTTTGCTCATGAAGTTGCGTTCAGCAGGAGGTACACGTACCGTTTTCTGTGTACCTTGGTGTTGGAGAGTAGACATAACTAGAAGACTAAGAAGGCAAAACATGCTGTAATGACCGTATGCAGCCTGGCAGGGGAGTAGAAATGAAACCCGGGGCTCCGAGGTGCCAAGCAAGCACGCTACTATTCCACCACGGCGCGTCTCCCACGCGGTTGTACATATTGCAAGAAAATTTAAAAAAGGCAGTTGTGGCGATTGTGCTTGTCCAACGTCTATTCGGGCGGTATGTGTGTGCCCCTAGTTATTACAGGAACGTAATACACATTATAGTATATGCACTACTACCACTCAGGACGTGTATGCGGAGCTTTACACGACCACATACTCCGATGAACGACGCTTATGATATGCACATCAACGCGCCGTAACGCGCATTTCTCTCGAGAAGAAGAGGCGTCTGTCAGTAAATATGAGCAGTGAAGTTACGTCGTACCATGAGCTGTCCTTTAGTCAAGACAGTGATGCCGATATGCCTCCTAAGCCAACACTACGCCCACAGACACGTTGATCCTCCACGTAAACCTTGGCTTAATGCCAAAAAGGTTGTCCACATGCTGTTTCCTCGCAGACTGCCTCGCACATCGATTCTCACAGAGCGTGAGATTTGCCGGCCTCTTTACATACTGTCGGCGCACACACACACACACACACACACACACACACACACACACACACACACACACACACACACACACACACACACACACACACACACACACACACACACACACACACACACACACACACACACACACACGCGCGCGCGCGACATTCTTACCCATTTGTTTGACCACCTTCCTCTAGAGGGCGCAATAGGTGTTATAAAATGTCCAGCAGAACCTACGCATATTGGGAATCCGTATCACGCGAAGCAGTCTGGGATTCTTTGGCACTCACTCCAAGTGTTTTGAGTAGGATCGATGTCAATGCAAAGCGCACGAATGCTCACTCAGGAGTATGCTTCACGTGGGCTAACCACCAACGTCGTCAGCACCGCGGAGGCTGAATGGCAACACGTAACATTTGCACTCGCGTTAGTCCAAAGCACAGGCGTCTGTTGCGTCGAAGAAAACTGCACAGTGCGGCGCGTTGATGTGCCATTTTAAGCGCCCTTCGTTAAACTATTTCTGGATCGAGCAAAGTTGCGCTTCGGCATACTGAATGGTAAGTTTGTGTATTGCTATGGCAGTACCTATGACATTAGAAACGCAGTTCACGTTACGCAAGCGCCGTCATTACAACTGATGCTGCAATAGGTTTATGTACTGTGTATACCGCGTGGGAGGAGTCGCCGTAGCCCTATAGTGGTAGCGTGCTTGGTTGACAACTCGAGCCTCTGTGTTTGATAACCCGGTACCGCTTGGTAAGTTGCATGTGTGGCTGTTGTGCTAGCCATGTCTCTACATTTCAATCGCAAGCGAACAAAAACGGTGGTCTTTTATTGTAAGAGCACCGCTCTTTATGACAGCCGTACGGTATCTAACGCGAACGAAGAATTGTGGGCCGATCCGGGAGGAAGTGAACACTGTGAGGTGCAGACTCAGACGCCGCTCGAAGTTGCAGGTCTGATCCCGTAGCTGGAGCGTTTGACACGTCTATTTCCCGCAGTCGCTGCATTTCGTGTTTAAATTTAGTCTGTCCTTGATTTACATAGGTGTTTATAAAATGGAAACACCTGTGGAGCTCACACGCATAACATAAGCCGAGCACTACGTGTGCAATGTACACGTGGTTGCAGTATTGTTAATTCCGACGTCCATGAGGAGAATATCATGTCAGTGACGTAAAACAAGCCATTCATGATCGTGACACATTGATACCCTACCTCCCAAATATTCGTGTGTACCTGCTAAACGAGACGATCAGGAGGGCACTGGGACGATGGCGGTTAGATAGATAGATAGATAGATAGATAGATAGATAGATAGATAGATAGATAGATAGATAGATAGATAGATAGATAGATAGATAGATAGATAGATAGATACGGTCAAAGTGAGTGAAGTTCGCCAAAAAATGGTTCGCATTTAATACGCCTACCGCACGCCGCTCAAGGGAATGCGTTGCGAAACCAAACCGAGAAGGGTCTCTGAGCAATAGCGGACGAATGCATAGGCTTTCGCAGGCAATCAACGACTGCTCTTTTGTTGTAGTTGGATAACGTGTTCAGGCTAGTAAAGGACGAATGGAATGGACTGAAACGCTACGAGATCAGCCCACGGAATGAAGCTGTCAGGCTAGTAGAGGGCTTTATTTTTCGACAAGACGGCGAGATGGGCTAGTTGGTGTACATTCATGTTTTAAAGCAAAAACCTATTAAGCGCACATAAAACGATGACACAAGAACTAAGAATTTGACAGGACAGCGCTTAACTCACAGCGCCTGTCAAATTCTTAGTTCTTCTGTCCTCGTTTTATGTGCACCTAAAATGCTTTTGCTTTAAAATATGAATGCTTTCTTTTTCTTCCTAAAATGTTGAGTATGAAGCTTTGGCATTCTTTTAGGTCTTTCCGCGTCGCAGATTTCCTTGGTACGTTGCTGTAGCGCGGCAAAGGCACGGCATTTTAAACTTCGTTTTAGCGTCGGTCAGCGCATGGAAGAGCCCTACAGGAGGCTTATCCGACTACCATAAGCACGCGTGTTTAGTGTTTAATTCTCTTAACGTCCAAATTTTCTTCGCGTGTACAATACGGCTTTTCATGTTTCCCTAGAAAGGGATTTTACTCCATTATAACGAAGAATTTAACAGAATGTTCTTATTTAACGTGTCTAGTGGTTCGAAATATTTATATCGTCACGTGACAAAAGCATCTGATCCCCATCATGGCAAGAAAATTTAAACGAAGGTTCTCTTTTAGCCAGTGCCTTGTGGTTCGAAGCATTCACATTGTCACGTGGTCGTGACGATGAAGGTCGCGGTACGCGACGTATCAATGGTCAAACCGTTTATGAGGTCATTCTGTGCCCAGGGAATTAAGCAAATCGCAATGTCCAGAGGTAGAGGAGGGCACGCTCGACGGTTGTCCATACAAGCTGACCAGCGGCGAAACTTGTCGGCTTTTAGCGCATTCTTGTGCTATCACCGACTATCCGGAGGACGCCCAAAGGATACGCGTCGAGCATGCAATATTTGTGGATCAGTGGACGCGATCCGTGAAGCAGCATGGCATATAATCGCGGCCTTCGTCGCGCGTGACAGGAAAGTGGTAAAGGCGACCCTCGTGAACAAACCAAAGCACCTGCGCGTGTCTGTGCCCCGTCTGTCAAAGCATCATCCCGATTCTTGAAAAACAGAACATCAAAGTAAAAACGCAGGCAGCATAAATAAACGAAGTAAGCTAAACCATGTGTCACAACTTAGCAGCGTGCCTAATAAACGTTCAGGCCGCACCACGTGGTCAACTTTTGGTCGTGCGCGGCACCGCTGTGATGCCGTTACGTTATCATGCACCACCTCGTAGTTCAGCGCACCACACCGTCGCAGTATCTTGCATAGCGTCCAAAGTGTCGCCGCGGTAGCTTTCCACCCAGTGTTCGTTGTCGCATCAGCGTCCAGACTCAAACATGGTAGCGGGGTGGTATTACATGTGGCGTCGTCGAAGAATGTAGCGACGGCCGTCGACACTCTTCTTATTCTTCATACGCCGGGGGGCGAGCTGTCGGGCCTCTTCGGCACACCGCAAGTAGGGCGCAATATCCGCGTGTGTCTTCATCGATGAAATTTGGCAGCATACACCAAACGTCATTGCCAGGCTCTTCCCGTAGAACAGCGACATCTGCGTCGTATCTTTCCCGACCGTGTTGTAAGCGGTCACATACTGTAGAAGACACGCAGACTGGCGTTCGTTGGGAGCGGCTTATTGATGGAACCAAGGCGGCACTGTCACGAGCCCATGCGTCGCGCATTCCTCACCGCTTCATCATCTTCAGTTTTTGAAGACTACACCCATGGCCGCGAAATGCGTGTGCGGCTCGATGTGGTAGAATAGCTGCGATGTGGTAGTCGCTGGATGTGACGAACTTCTTCTAGGGGACGGTTGAGTCTTCTCACGCTCTTCCGCGACTGGTGGGAATCGCGACCCTTGGCCCCATGATTTGAGAACTGTCTTCAGCGGCTGTGATATCGGAAGCAGCGGAGACGACGCATCGCACATTCTCACGTAGAGCTTGTGCGAAGACCCCTCCGAGGCTTTCTGGACTTATCACCAAACTGTAGTTTCTGGGGTATGAGGGACAGCTATTGTGGTGAAGGCGTGGGTGGTGGAACCTTGAGGCGAAAATGAATTGCGCTTGCTTTTCTTCGGTGGAGGAGGAGGAGGCAAAAACTTTTAAAAATTTTAAACGCAGTTCGGGGTGGGGTCCTCAGTCCAGGGCTCAACTGGCTCTTGAGGCTCGCTGAGCTTGGTCCAGGAGGGCCAATTGGCTGTCCCGGTCTTCGCTTGCGAGCATTGCCTCCCTCTGCCGAACGAAGTCCGCTACCCTCAGAAGGGGTAAGTTGATGTTTTGTTGTCTAGCCGTGTTGGAGTCGATTCGCGGTCGTATAGGTACGACGCCGTGTTCGTCTTTCTCAGGCGTCCACTTCGGAAACCGCAGCGGCACGGAACATATTTATTTGTATGTGCGTTCCCGGCGACGTGTTGTTCTCGGCAAAGTTTGCTATTAATCTTGCGCGATTCCGGACGAGTCTGCGCGTTCGTGCCGTTTCCCGTGTCCGCGGCCAGTTTCTTTTTTTTTTTCGCCTTACGGAGTAGGAGTCTTGGCTCTCTTCACGACGTCGGTTCCTCCAGCGAGTTCGTTTTCCCTGCACTCTTTCGGTGTTGAAATGAAGACCACTTTTGCTTGCTGCCTCCCACCAGCAGCACCACGTCTCCGTTCGTGTGACAGTGGACCTGCACCGCCGCGACAGCGGCTTGTTGGTACCAATGTGTCCTCTTCCATACCTGCGGGTTTCTTGAACCATGCAGTCGTGCGAACCCTTGGCGACCATGTTCGTCCAAGCCGCTTGTTCGGTGTGCTCATGATGCTTGTCTGCAAGCAAGCCAGTTTTCCTCTTGTTCTCGTTGAGGCGTCGCCTTCCGCGTGTGTTGGGGTTGTCTTCTTTTCGGCAACGGCAATTCGCACTGAGCGGCAACACCAAGTGCCTCTGAAGGAAGTTTTCGGCACAGAAGAAAAGACGGACTGATAGCGGTGCTGGGCTTCAACAAAGGTAAAAAAATAATTCTACCAAAACTTAATATTTTCCTTTAGTTTCCCCTTAATTTTCTGTGCAGGTGGAGCTTGTAAACCATGCCGGAGCTGATAAAGTGTTTTTTGGGTGAAAATATGTGTGGCCCAGTTGCGACAATTTTCTCTAAGAATTTTTTTTCTTTTCCCGCTTCCTTAATAAAGAGCAGAACGAGACCAATTGACTTTTTGTCACTCACAGGAATATTTAAAGGAAAATCAACCTAAACATTTGTAAGCAATTTTTATATAACAAGTATAGAGTCATCTGACGTATACGCTATACAATAGAGTAGATGTGGTTCTAATGCCATTTTGCTTTTGTCCTTCATCACTACTTTTTCGCCACCAATCCTTCAGTCTCGTTTCAATGCTATCCGTCTCGCGACATGTTCAAGTTTCCAAACTATCCATAACAATGACGCAATTGTGGGGTCTAATGTCGAAACAAGCCCGGATGGCTATCTTCCCATTCGGGCACGAACACCTGCCGATGTCCTGTAATCAAAGTAAGCTCTGTTGAGACGAGATCACCTTGACGAGTCGCTTTTGACGATGCGATCAGTTTTACGTCATTTCGAGTACATCGACAATGGACGCGTCAGATTAGACGGGCGAAAACGTCCTTCATTGCGTGTAAGAGTAACAACACTCAGCCGTCTTCGCTGCCGCACCGGTCGATCTATGCTACAGTCAAGCGAAACTTGCGAACGTGGTCGTATCTCATACAGCGACATTGTACATACGGTCGGCTGTGCCGCAGCAACTCAGCATACCACGACATGCCCAAAGGTCGTCAAAGACAGCTTCGCGTTAAACTGCTGCGAAGAATACACATATCTGCGCAGCTTTTGGGCTAAGCTTACGGGGCTTAAACAATGCTACGTACTTTGTTATCGATGCTCGTTTGGGATCCCCTGTACACCGCAGACCATAACCTTCGGCTCTGACGCTTTTGCCAGCCTCAGCGACGGCAGATGAGAAGATCCTCGATGATTTGAAGTCCTCTTCGACGTCACTGCAAGACCAGTCGTCAGTAAGCAGCGCAGCGAGGCGTTCACAGCCTATACCATGCGCAGGTAGTCTTCGCTAGTGTTCCAGGATCGTTTACACCGGCAAGTCATAGAGCTTGGACACGTCCAGGCGTACAAATTTAGAGGAGACGAACACCTAAGCAACTGATAGCTTGTGTTAACATTCGTGACATATGAATGAGAAAACTTGCTGCGTGACTGGTAATCCATTAAGTTATGCAGTGTCACATTTCTGAAACACATCTTTTGGGGTGAGACATCTGGAAGGCCCAAGGAATCAAATTGCACTGGATCTGTCACGCAGAAGACCCGCAATGGCCTTCACCCACTATGTACACTGAGAAAGAAAGAGACAGAAAAGTTAGTGCAATCAATGAAAGTGATGATTACCTAGGTGTAGACGAAATAAATGTTTGATTTGCACGGAAAATTATGCTGTGATAGCGTCTTCGCGTCTGTGTGACTTATGTGGTCCAGAAAAAGCTAGGAGTGGCTTTGTTGAGAAAAAGCGCTTCTCCTTGCGATAATTTGCTGATCTCCAACAGGTACATTGATAATTGGTGTTTGCGATAGCAGAACCGTGTCCAATTTTTTCATTTTCGTAATTGTAACTCCACCTTCCGTAGTTCCACGGAACTGCTGTGTCATATGCGTAACTAGATGCGCAACGCGATTAGTCAAATATACCGACTTGGGGTGTGCGTGTGTATGCGCCACGCGTGATTCTCAAATTCACAGTGCCACACGTGGCCCACAGTATTTTGTTAACCTTCATTGTTAACTACTGCTTAGGCGAGTAACAAAGAAATCGTAATCGGACTGCATGATAAATAAAGTCCAATTGATGACATAACCATACAACGGCGCGCTCATGAACTTAATATGGTCCTGAAACACCTTTTTAAACACGAAAGTGTTTATGCCGTGGGGTCACCAAGAAATCTGTGACGTACTGTCGTAACGGGAGTAGATGTCTAGAAAAGTAAACAGGCATTTGAGACTGAAAGAGCACCATCCGTTGAGACTCGAACCCACAAATAGCCAAAGTGCGGCGCCATGACATGGAAGCGCTACCAATCCCGCCATGGACAGATTTGCAACACGGAGGAAAAGACGGGCTTTGTATATTTACTGCACCACTTTACAATAAGACCACGAAGTGCCCTGAAATTCAGGACGTAACAATCAATGGGGAAACACTCAGCGGCGAAAGATGGGCAAATGCCATGAACGAGAACTTTATCAATACAAATGACACAAATACGGGCAGTGCCCATACTTCTGATAAGGCTATCGTTACTTCCTCTGTATTTATGGCACCAATAAATCCAGTTGAAGTAGGAAACCTAATTAGAAAGCTCAAAAATAATGTTGCACCATGGATTGATGAAATAGGCTCTGCTGAGCTGAAAGTGATATCGCCATTGATGTGTGATGCATTGACTTTTATTATCAACCTCACCCTTACTAGCGGCATATTTCCGGAACAGCTTAAACTGACAAAAATTACTGCAGTACATAAAGGTTGTGATTCCAATACCTTAACGAACCACCGACCAATATCCCTGGTTCCGACAATATCAAAAAATTTGATGGGGTAATCCATGATAGACATGCGTCTTTTCTTGACAAACATGAAATAACAGTGTCTATATGCGTTTCAAAAAGTAAGTCCACTGAACAAGCTTTACTGTAGATTAAAGCTAATATAATCCATAATGTTGAAAGAAGACAATACACTCTTGGACTGTTTCTTGATCTTCAAATAGCATTCGACTCGATACAATTCCAAATACTAATTCATAAGCTGTAAAGGTATGGAGTGCGTGGAGTCGCGCTAGAGCTCTTCAAAAGCTACCTGAAAATTGTTATCAATTCCTTCAAATTAATAACACAATGTCTACAAAGATAAAGTTAAACCAAGGCGTCCTCCAAGAGTCCATTCTAGGTCCACTATTGTTTCTTGTCTACATACATCATATTGTTGAAATACCCGATTCCCTAGAACTTCTATATGCTGGTGATACGAATATGTCTTTTGAATCAGACAATTTGACTTGAGGCTAGCGCAAATAATTACCGAGGGCATCTTTCAAGGTGGCTGAAACAAGAATGCGAAGAAAACAACCTATATGATATTTCGACTTGTAAATAAACCTATAGATGAAATAAGCTTGATATTCGAAAGCAACACTAATGCACGCGTAAGATAACATAAGTTTTTGGCGTGTGGTTTCACGAAGAATTAAGCTGGTACACAAATGTGGATCACCTGACTGGGGCGTTAGCGAGTATAGTTGGTTGCTTTTACAAAACAATAAACTTAATGCCAGTGAGGATAAAAATATGTATTATTCACTACTTCATTCTAAGGTAGCGTATGACATCTGTTTGGGGAACGACATCACAAAGAAATTACCGGAAACTCATTACTATGCAAAGGAAAATACTGCGCTGTTTTGAGAAATATAGGGGAAATTTACAAGATCTGCCAACTACTCCAGCGTTAACAAAACGTTCTATGCCCATAGGGCTGACCAGCTCTACTATTATAAATTGCTTGAAATAATTCAACAAAAATAAACTGTGTGGACAAGTCTGCGCCGAAGACCTTACTAAGAAAAGAAAAGAAGACCGAACACTTAAATTAAGAACTAATTAAGGAAAAAGACCGAACACCTAAATTAAGAACTAATTACGGAAAACAAAGTGCTGATACCAGGTCCCTCATATTTTGAATATTCTAGCAGACAGAATAAATTTCAATACTGGTAGGGCTGCCTTCAAAAAACAAGTGGTGGACTTGTTAATAACCACATGTGAACATTTCGGACACTAACTGGTGCTCTTTCATGGCTCAACCATTTCTTTAGTCACACATAAATTTAATAGAACTTGAAATACATCGTCATGCCTTTCACGTTTCTGATTTCTGCCACTGTTTTTTCCATGGCTCTATTATGTTTCGCGTACATAACTTCTGTTTCAGTAGATTGTGTAAACTTTCTATGTGTATATATGACTTAGTTTTTTTATACGAGTGCAAATGTCTAGGTCTGTGCCTCCTTGATTTCAAATTCCTTTGCTTATATATTGTATTGGAACACTGTGAACTGTGACAAACTGCGGAGGGACAGGGACCTTTGTTAGGCTTGATTGCCTTTAGTCCCTGCCCCTGCAGTGAGCTGTAAAACGTGCTTACTGTGAATAAAGACTTTCTTCTTCGTCTACGAAAAATTTGCATCTAATTGATGTCCGGATAAAGCAACAGTATGTAGAAAGCAAAATTTCTCTTAAATTAATATCGCCTCCCTTTCAATGCACTCTTCGTTCGCAGCGGTGGTACGGCCACCTAGGAACGATGGAGTGAAGTCGTAAATTCTATTAATATGCAAGCCGGCAGTTAGCGCTTCAGCATTTTTTCGATGCCTGTATCGCCGCGCAGGCTTCGGCGTCCTGACGGCGCTTTGCTTTAGGCACGGCCGCTACATAATTTATCTTGTATGAGGCATATGATAGCCGTTTGCGTTGCGACGCGCTCTACTTCAGGAACGCAAAGATAGGCGTCGACAAGAAAATGATGCGCCTTTCACACAGCGATGTGTGCTTTCACAAAACGATCCGCTGACGGGAACGACGGAAGGACAGTGCAGCAACCCTTCATAGAGCGTATGGCGATGACCAGGATGCCATTTGGGTGGATGCTGCAAGGGATAAGCACGGAACAACAGCGGTGGCTTACACACCATACTGTCCTCCTTTGGTAAAGGAATTACCTCAGACGACGAGCCCAGAAGATGCCGAAGAGATAGATATAGCGCTAGCGCTCGGCAGTTCCAATGCCACTTACATATACTAACGTTCCAAAAACTGCAATTTTAAATGATGCTAGGGGCCGCGTTCACCCTACCACCTTCCACATACTGACCCGCAGTGCCTTCCCGCAGTGCTGAGCTCATCTGGGTGCCCGTGCATTCGGGGAACCCCGGTAAGGAGGCAGCCGATGGGTCAAGGAGCCGAGGGTCAAGGAGCCAGCTCGAGGGTCAAGGAGCCGGGCACAGGTGGATCTCATGGGTGGGGGTGGGGGGCTTCTCAAAGGAGCGTGCGTGCACCTTTGCATAGTTTACCGCAAATGCTCGAGCTGCAAGGCAAATATACCCACCCCTCTCTCTTCCCTCACTACCAGGGAACAGCACCTATGGCGCCGTCTGCAAACGCGAACCTTACCTACTCCTTCCCTCCTTTCCCACTACCAACCCATTCCACCTTGCTGCCTTCTGTACAGTGCACCGGAGGCAACCCTAACGCACATCCTCGTGACCTGTCCGTCTTCTCCGCCCGGTGAGCCGGTGCGACTTCAAACCTGGGAGGACTGGGAGACCGCACTACGCCCCACGGACCCGGCAAGGCAGAAGATCGCCGCCAGCTGGGCGGCCAGCGTCATGGACCTTTTGGGCATTAAAGTTTGAGTGTGGTGGGGTCGCGCGGGGACCCAGGGGACCTGCGAGGTCTTGAAAGCCCTGACAATAAAGTTTTTTTTCCTCCTCCGCAGACAGTTCGGCTTTGCTTGCAAGGTTTCACCGTTTGCAGACACTCCGAGTTTATGCAGGTTTGCGCATGGCGCTGGCGCGTTCAGCGCATTGTCCCCAGAGAAATGTATCGTTCGAGAGCTTTTGCTTGTGTGCAACTGTCGAGGACCACTGTACTGTGTCGAGGTGCCGCTGATGTGTACATGCAAAGGGTTCACATGTCCACAGTGCCAATACTGGATAGCTTTACTACACTAGAAACATGGGTAGATGAAGGGAAGACAAAAGGACGCCTCATGCGCAGCAAGTGCACCAAGTCAGTTAGTTTCTGCGCATGACGTCCTTTTGTGTTCCCCTTCTCCTGTCCACCATTCTAGAGCAGTAAAACTTTGTGAGATGAAGCCTAACCAACTATTCCAACTTGGTGCACTGCCACAGTATCCAGCCCATCTCCCGCTCCTCGATTTGCCAGACTGCCGCTTATGTGCGAAGACAGGTTTCGCTTTCATGTTGTACTGATTCCAATGGCAGCCGGATCAACCACAATTTTTGTACCATCCGCGGCGACGCCGCCTCTTTGACAAGCTCGTTGCCAACCGTTTACAAAATAGTTCGGAATGAGGAACCTGTTTTATTCGTCTTAATAAAACGATGACGCCACAAATACCAAGTTTCCTTCCCGAAAGGCCTATTCGAACAAGGCTGGGTCGCGGGATATTTCGGTTCGAAAAACCTATCTTGATGCGTACGCGTATTGCTTTTTTATCCAGTAGCCAGTTTAGCCAGTATCTGTACTGAGTTAAACGGTCATTGGAAATTTTGAAGAGCGCATTAAAAATCTATTATAAAATTGATTATTGCTAGTGCTGTACGTACACTCTCAAGATGTTCGAAAGTTCATGCTGTAGTTACTGATATTGCATATTATAGCACCGTCAAAATGTCTGTATGTATGTTGCTTTTTCTTTTCTTCTACAGCTTCGTATTTCGTATTATAAAGTATGTATTTTTTCTGCTTTGTTTTCACTGTATTGTAGTTTATTTTTATGTCACGTGTAAATTCACTGTACCCACCCTGTTACGGCCATGACAGCAAGAGTATTTGGAAATTCACTAAAAAAATATTTGCCGAGTATATCATTTCGGTGCTTAGCTGTAAGGTGCGCTAGTGAGGCAAGTTCTTACTAGTTTTCGAGCAGGACCGTAGGTGACGTAGTAACCGAGCATGGCGCAGGAGATAGCTACGGCGGGGAACACCACGCACTGCCACTGGGCAGCGTTGAGCCGGGTGGCCAGGGGTAGCCTGCGTCCACAAAGCAGCGGTAGTGAGCATTTGCCGTAGTGCGCTGCTGAAAACGAATCGAAGCGATATTTTGTGAGAAAAAAAAGGCGAAGCTTGGGCTATGTCGCGGAACGCTTAACCGCAACGAAAGTGGTCGATTTGAAGGTCAACAAAGTTGAGGATACAGCCTAACTGGTGTCATTCCCCTTCACCTGTCCCTCCTCCGCAGCTCCACTTCCCTCTCAAACTACTTGATACCAGCCTATGCTATGCTTGACCCTCTCTTCCCGCCTCGCACTCACATCGTCCTCACCCTCACCTCCTTTCCTACCCTCCTTCTCCTCCTCATTTCCTTTCTCACTTCTTTCTACACTATACCGCTCAAGACAATGCTAAGCTTTCGCGCCTCGCCTACTCTTTTACCCCTTTTCACGCTCACATCATCCCTCCTCGCCCTCACAGCCCTTGTTACTGCACCAGACTGTGCTAGGTTCTACCCTCTCTCTTTTCCGTCACGTCACTCATCACCCTCGCTCCCTATCAGTCCTCCTCACCCTTAGTTCGCTTTCCCACTACTTCCTAGGCAACACTGTTCAATACTTCTATGGTCTCCACACTCTCCTCCTTCTATCTCTTCTCACCCTCGCTTCTCTTTCCTACTCCATCCTGCACTATAATGTAAAAAATGTGCTATGCTCTACCCTGCGTAATAAACCTCAATATTGCCCTTGTTCGCTTCGATGGCACAGCGGTTACAATGCCCGGCTGCTGGCCCGAAAGACGTGGGTTCGATCACGGCCGCGGCCCACAAGCGTAGTAAACGCAAAAGCTGTGTATTGCGCCCTGAAGGCAACAACGAGGAGGACACAACACAAGCGCTAACACAACAGGTGCGCAACACAGACACGTGTTGTGTCCTCCCTATCCGTCCTGCTTCGTGTGCGCTAAAAGTCATTCATGTTAACAACAAGGCTTGATTGCTCGCCTTGGGAACCTCAAGGTAAGTTGCATTATTGTGAATACGCGTCTTTCATATATAGGTTCTGATTTTCTTAACTGTTTCCCATCTTTTGCTTAAACTGTGCTTTGAGGACTGTCCGGGAATGGATGTGTTCATGCGCAATAATGATAATTTCTGTATAAGTGTGGCATCTGACAATAAACTTTACTTTGCAGATCGCACTTACACCGTCCTTAATTGCATCTCGTGTCGTCCTTTCCGTTTGCACACTTCTCTCTCAACATAGTAATGCGTCAGTCAAGAATGTACGGGTGGTACTCGCATTCTAACGGGACATTCGTTCGCAAACGTGACTAAACGTGAACTGATGAGCACACACGCACCGTCGGTCGTAGTCGATCATGACGCGGTTCTCCGGACTGCTGCTGAACATCATCAAGGAGACGAGTGTGTGCACCAGCAGAGTGCTGTAGAGCAGGTAGCCCTCCAACATGGTGTAACGCCTGCACCACAATTGACGACAGTGCGACTGATCACATTGTACGCCGACAAGCCAGCAAGTATAATTCGCTATGCTGACTGCCGTAACAGCTAGTTCTTGATGACTTCCAACTTGTGAGGTTGTGTTCTACTTTTACTACTAGCAGCGGCATCGCCGCTAGCAACCCCGTGCCGTGGGTTCGAGCACTCGTGGCAGTTGCGTCCGCGCTCGCTCATCTCAGCCATGCATCGCCGCGCTGCCGCGCGCGTCAGCCCGCGGCCTGCCTCTGGGCAGGACAGCACGAACCGTCGCACGCGGCGAAAGAGGAGAACATTAGGCGTAACTCTCCCAGCATGGTAATTTGATAAGCACGTTAAATAAAACAAACAAAACGAGGCCGAATGTAAGATCGAATTAAATATAAAGGATAGCAACTATAAACAACACGCTAACACGATAACACACAAAAAGGAGAATAACAATGAACAACACGCGAACACACAATACACGAAGACCATGCAAGGGGAAGAGCCTAACCCCCGGCCAGCGCACCCGCGATCGCGCGCCCCTAGAAAGGGAAAATAGAAGGAAAAGAACATACAGAGATGGGCGACGATCGCAAGCTGCTGCCGAAGTCGCTGGGGCCCGGGACGGCGCGCGCAGACCGGCCGACGGGGCCGTCGGCAGGAGGGTTGCAAAAGCACGTACGCACCGCCTCCCAGCGAGTTCTCCCAAGCATCCCCAAACCAGAACGCGCCAACGTTCCAGAAAGTACTAGCTGTCTAATGGCAGACTAGTTAAGACCACATGGGGCAAAGCGGGCAGCCCCTCGCACTGATGGACCGCCGCTCTGTCCAGCTGGGAGAGGGGGATGCGAGGACATTCCTAGCAAAACATGGCGTCGCGCGGGACGCGCTTCACCCCAGTCCCCACAAGCTATAAGTTTATTTTTTAGAAAGAAAATACAAGATCTGCGCAAAACACTGTACCGTCCTGCAGCAAAACGCTAAACAAGGAAAAATTGTTACGGAGACACAATTTCAAAAAAGACAGGATTTAGTAAGCGCAGTACATTAAACGTACAGCCATTTAGCTTGTGCTACCGCTATGCACGAACTCCATCACAACATTAACAGCGGAAAGAAATAGTGAATATTTATGCAATCAACTACATACTATCGGCCGTACATATAGAATGGACATTTCAGAGATATTCAGCTGACCTCGCGTGGCAGAAAATCCAATGTCGGCATCCACGGCGGGAATAACGATTTCACGCAACCGCCCGTAGCAACCCGCGGCACCTGACCATGCAAACATGCCACCATGGCGCAGGTACTTTTGTGAACAAAGGTGCATTTATCTATACTACGAATAAACTAAATCGTACGCACGCAATACCTGGTGCTGTAATTTGAATGTACACAAAATCCTTAATTTTGTTAACTCGAACAATTCAGGCATTCCATAGGGAATGTGCTAAACTTATTGAATACTCAATGAGAGGGCGACGCGAACGGGGCCAAATTGCACTGGCGCCACTATGCAGAAGTATTTTCCAGGGGGTGTTGTACGATGCGGCGTGTACGTATCGTCAGCAGCAAAAAAGGCGGAAAGTAGGGGGAAACGACGGTTGGGCTGCGCTCAAAATATTTCGAGGCGTCCCCTACCCCCTTACCAACCTCTGGCTACACACCTGCCTAATGGCGCTGTAGCGTTCCGCTGTTAAAGCCAAAAGCGTAAGAGTCTTCCAACGTTTATTTTTACCTGTGCGACAAATTTTCCATTTCCTTTACTTCAAACGCTAAGTTCTACATTTTTACGCAGACGTATTCCGGAGATCCCTCATCATATCTTGAGCAATGCTCTAATTCACGCGACTTTAGTGCAGTGCTGCTCGGGGTCGAACTAATAACATCTCACGTCTAATTCACATGTCTTACTACTTACGCGGCAAGCCGTGTATGTGATTCGAGTCTTACTACAAGTTGGCACTTTCTTCCATTTCGAATCTTTTCTTCTCCCACGTTTACTTTTTTTTTCACATCAAAATAATCCGTTGCATTTGATCAGAGGGAAACGCAAATGCGACATTCATCAGCCATGCAACATCTGTAGAACTCAAGGAACGAGAATAACCTTCAGCAGCTTCATTTCAAACGCGTCGTCTTTACTTTGTGCACTTAAATTTTATCGGTACCAAAGCTAATCAGGTATTTTCTATTATTTTCAAGTATATGAATAGAAAGCCTACCATTTTTTACTACATTCTGGTTAGTTTCCTCAGGCATAGCCGACTCATTTCGCATCAGGCATAATCGACTCATTTCGCAAAGACTAAACTTTCTATTACACAAGCCCAGGACTAGTTATGGCAAGTTTACCACATTTTCATCTTTGTTCCTGTGGAATACCTTGCCTCTGGATGTAAAGAGTGTATCGTTCGAAATGTTAAAAAAACAGTCGCGAGTTTATTCCTGTTACAATCACAAATGCTTTATATCACTGATAGTGATCGTTCTAGCATTTCGGTGTATATGTTTTTTCTTGCTTACCTATACATTTTGTGCAACTTATATTTTCTTTTAATATTGAAACGGGCACACGGATACGCTTGTAATGGGGTATATTTGAAGTACGGGGAGATTAACCGGCGCACCCCCATAGCATGTCTTTCCGATCTACGATTTGACATCAATTGTGAGAAGAAAGGGACCAAGTAGAGATATCAGTCGTACTCCTGCTATAAGGTACTCAATTTTTGTTTACGTTAACGATTTGTTCCCGAGTATCAAAAGCAAGAAGACATAGCGAAAACCGTTACTGCTTGCTTCATCATCAGCCTGTCTACGCCCACTGCACGGCAAAGGCCTCTCCCATGGATCTCCAATTATCCCTGTCCTGCGCTAACTGGGCCCAATTTATCCCCGCAAACTCCCTGATCTCATCTGCCCACCTAACGTTCTGCCGCCCCCTGCCACGCTTGCCTTCTCTACGAATCCACTCTGTTACCCTTAATGACCAACGATTGTCTTGTCTTCGCATTACATGGCCCGCCTACGCCCATTTCTTCTTCTCAATCTCTACTAATATGTTCCTAACACGCGTTTGTTCCCTAACCCACACGGCTCTCTTCTTGTCCCTTAAGGTTACACCTACCATTTTCCGCTTCATTGCTCGCTGCGTCGTCCTCAATTTAAGCTGAACCCTCTTACTTAGCCTCGAAGTTTCTGCCCCGTAGGTGAGTACCGGTAACTGCTTGCTTAGCATATACGTATAGAACATTAGGAGGAACGGTGTGAAAGGCGTTTTTATACCGAGAACATTACTGCTGCTTTGTAATCATGAAGAGCGTTATTAACATTGCTTTAATAGACTTCCTGCGGCAAACATAATATTTAGGCTGGAAACCATGCTAGGTCCAAAATGGCTAAGTTGTTCTGCTCACGCATTCAAAGCAAGTACAACACATTGTACGCTCTGGAGCCGCACTTATGTTCGCAACATAGGTGCGCCGTGGCAGCCCAGACAGGTAAGGGTGCCGCGGTCCTAAGCTCGACGACACGGGTTCGATACCCTGCCAAGACGGCTGCATTTTGCTATTGGCGAAATGCAAAAACACCGCCATACCTAAATCTTGAAGGGTGCATCTTAAAGGATATAGGTTCTTCAAATTAGCCCGGAGCGAACCACCATCGCGTCCCAGTTGACCACATCATAAAACCCTGAAATTTAGTTTAAATATGATGTATGCGAGGTAATTTGCTAGAAAGGCGTTGTATTAATTGCAAGAAGTTGTTTGAAACTTAAAATGCTCGCTTCGAGCACGCGTGCAAAGTGAAATAGTGTCTTATCAAGTAGCATGTTGACAACCGTGGAAACGCCCCGCCACGGTATGGCACTCGGCTGCTGCTGCGGAGGTCGCGGTACCGAGTCCCAGCCGTGGCGGCTACAGTATTTGTAGTCCCATGTTACAAGGTGCCCTGTCATCACACATAGAAACTTGAAGCGTCCGGAAATGCTACCTCGAATGAAGTCAGCGCCACACAGGGGCAGCTGACGCAGCTGTTACTGGGCTTCGCTATCAGGGCGGCTTCAACAATTTCTCGCGTACATATATGAGTATCAGCATTCTTGTACATCACACAACACTGTCTGAACAAAGGTTTGCAACCACGGTCACCGCAATGAACAGATACAGGGACATCGCGGTATCGGTTTAATTTTTGGCTGGTGCTCTAGTTAATCTAATGCTTAGGTATCTTGCAGACTGTACGGTGTACACTTTTCTGCACGAAAATGGGAAGCGATACACCACAGTCTTTACGCGTGTCACAAGAGGAGACTTATGTTTCTTGTTGCATACTGCGCATGTCTTAGCTAACGGATCAGTGGCTTTTGCAAAGGTTGAGGCCCGTGTGCTGTGCGATGTCTATGCACGGTAAAGACTCCCGGGCGGTCGAAATTTCCAGATCCCTTTACGTGTCTTTTATAATCGCAACGTTGTGTTGGGACGGAAAAGTCCAGAAGTGATCAGCCCCGCCACCGTGGTCTAGTGGCTAAGGTACTCGGCTGCTGATCCGAGAGTCGCGGGATCGAATCCCGGCTGTGGCGGCTGCATTTCGATGGAGGCGAAATCTTGAGGCCCGTGTGCTGTGCGATGACACTGCTCGTTAAAGAACCCCAGGTGGTCGAAATTTCCGGAGCCCTCCACTACGGCGTCTCTCATAATCAGAACTGGTTTTGGGACATTAAACCCCACAAATCATTATCATCATCCAGAAGTGATCAGTTAACCTAGCAAGGAAACAATCTGCCTCTGCCCTGCTGCGGCTCGCATGCGGTTCCGCTTAATTTTTTGCGAGCGCAACGCGCGTTCGTAAAGTGTTTTTATGTTCGTTGAACAATTAGATAAGCGTTCATGACCCGAGTTTGTCAAATCAGTGTGTTAACGTATACGTGGCGTAATTTACGGCAAGTCTGTATTTCCGCTTTTCGTTAGCACAGGGAACAACACGTAAGCGAAGCGTGATATAAGACGCAGACAGACCTTCCTACAGTGCTTCTCTGAGCTAAAGGGGGCAATTAACGGTCAGTCAGGCGAACTTTGCGAAAACAAAGCGAGACGGCCGCTCGCGTGCACGTACATGATGCTTATTTATCTACGCCAACTAAGCACCACTATGCCATCATTCATTAAGAAAATTGACCAGTAGTCATATTTCGCGTACAACGATAGACCGAAATAACCATCATCCCATTATAACCGATGGAGCGCGTTTATTGCACTTCATTGGGGCTTCCCCGCCACGGTGGTCTAGTGGCTATCGCATCCAGCTACTAATCCGAGGGGGGAGGGATCGAATACTGGCCGCGACAGACGCATTTCGACGGAGGCGAAATGTGGAAGACCCTGCGCTATGCGATATCAGTGCACGTGAAAGAAACCCGGGTGGTCGTAGTTTCAGGAGCCCTCCACTACAGCGTCTCTCACAGTCATATCGTGGTTTGGGACATGGAACCCCAGTAATCAATCAATCGATCAATTTGTTGGCGCTTTTTGTGAAATGCGTGCAAGGAAAAAATATCCCCAGGTGACCTTAATGTCAAGGGCACTGTCTGCAGCCCTTCGCCGATTTCGTGTTGTTGTTTTTAATTCTCGCAACAGAAAGCGTGCCCTTTGAACTGCGCGAGCCTGCGGTATATTTCGCCGGGAAGACGGTAGGTATTTTTTAACGAGAATTTTTTATCTTCGCGATGGCCCTTTTTGCCTACGTATATACACTTAAAGAAGACGTAGAGATATTCACTAAGAAATTACTAAGCATATACAGTCTCAAAAACCACTACCTTGCTCTTTATTATTTGCAGGCAGTGAAAGTGTAGGTAGCGAAATTTACTACCTGGTTTATGTTAGTGAACAGTACAAACTCAAACTCTCCATAGTAGTGAAAGATTTAGTTGAAAGCACTGACTACACGTTAGTAAGCGTTCGTAGCAATATTCACTTACTTGTTCGAATGGTCACAAATGCTAGATATAATAGAATTGTACGACAATACATTTTGCAATGCGGTTTGGGCGTATTGTTTGAAATTCCCGTATTGTGCTGCTTACGCTAATTGACATTGGCTAATTTACGCAATTACAATGGTAAATGCACAAGTAAGAATATACACAGGGATATCAACAAACGATGGGCGAGCACAGGCAGACGTACCCAGAACACCAAAACTTCTACGCGACACTTACTTTAACAGCAACCTCAAAGATATATACGGCTCTTGTTCACAGCAGCACAGGTTGTACTGGTAAGCAGCCATGAATTTAGATAATGCACATTCTCAATCCAGATACTCATGGCCCACATTTTGCAGTATTTGCGTGTTTTGACGTGGCACAAAACTGTTATTCAAACATAAAGAAAAAGTTATAATTGTTACTAAAACACAGTGATTATTATGCGGGTGCAGCTGTCGACCAAGAATCTGGCAACATATGTTGTTGTTATGTTATGTGGGGTTTAACATCCCAAAAACAGTTCTGATTATGAGAGACGCCGTAGTGGAGGTCTCCGGAAATTTCGACCACCTGGGGTTCTTTAACGTGCACTGACATCGCACAGCACACGGGCCTCAACATTCCGCCTCCATCGAAATGCAGCCGCCGCGGCCGGGATTCGATCCCGCGACCCTCGCATCAGCAGCCGAGTACCATAGCCACTAGACCACCGCGGCGGGGCGTTTAACCACGGGTAGACTGGATAATATCAACGCATGAAATACCGGTATGATCCACACGTGAGATGTTCGTCTTTTGTTTCTCTCTTACGTGTAGGTCATAACCCCATATTAAATGAGATACGCAACTACCTCCATGTAAATATCTTAATTAACTAGTATAGAAAGGTAAACCTTTCCTGTACAAAAGCTACGCTCTGATATTGTGTGTACCTCCTAGATCTCTAAACCGTATGCCTCTGAGTTATTTTTATTGCTTGAGATAATTTTTTCCTCATGACAGCCCCCATCCGGCTCTAAGCCACAGAAAAAAGAAAAAAAAGTCACAGTTTCGCCGTAAAGGCGAAGCAATGAATGCGATAGCAAGAAACTGTAATGCTATAGGAAGTGAGGCTCGCAGCTTCAGAAGCAATATTAATTATAACAAACATGCACTTGCTAAGTGAGCGCCTCCCGTGGGCAGCGCGTGCTGGTACGAAGGGCTTTATACGTTGTGTGTCACAAGCTAAAGCTAGGGGAAAGATGAGCGCGAACTATCAAGTCAAGCACGCACGAAACGAACGCACAGATATACACCGAACGAGCACGAATAAGTTGTCACAATGGGTAACCTCAGTTTGAACAGCGCACCTGTTGCAAAGGCGGCCGCGCGTCGCGCTCCTCGCGCCATCTCGCTGGTAATGAAGAAACGCTTATAAGCGCCTGCCGTCTCTGAGTCCTGCCAGCGGTAAAGGGTGTGTATATAAGGCTTGCCGTTAGCTCCCTGAAGGATCTGCTCTGTGGCATAGTGGTTAGCGCCGCGCGCTGCGGAGAGAGGGGTTCCTGGTTCGCTTCCGCGCTTCGGAAGCATTTATCCTGAATTATTTTTCTTTGGGACTTTTATGTATATATACACTCTTATACATATACGGTTCATGACGGGGACGGCAAAAACCAGCCGTGACTGTACATCTAATTGCTATCGCAATAAAAAAACCAAAAGACGAACTCTGTACAAAATGGCTGACCAGCAACAGCACGCACCGGGGGCTGGTTCTTCAGAACTTATCCTTGCTTTATCTCTCCGTAAAAGACCCCCGGGTGCTGAAGCGCCGTCTCGGCTCATGTCTGGGGAAGGACTGCGAGTGAAGTACGGCTTCAGCCACGAAACGTGCACAACGTCAACAAGAGCCGCATTGGAGGCCGAATCAAGTGTTAAATGTGCAGTCTCATATAGTTGACGTCGTTCACCTGGTGTAGGATTTGTAGCGCCCTGTGTAGCCGGACAAAAGTTTTTGGGAGAGGCCCACGCGGCGACATGGGGACCAAAGAAGGACCCAAGTACCTGGGGCGAACTTGACATCGCGGTGCCTGCGATCGTACCTTTGTTTTTGTGTGTCCTGCGAAGCGGACAGACGAGAACGGGTGGCTTCGCGAGCCATGTGAGCGTGATAGATGAAGTCACGAGCGTACTCAGTTGAGACCTGCGGTGCAGAAGGGAGGATGGTGTCGAACGGCAATGTGGGGTCACGACCATACAGAAGGTTAAAAGGCGAATATCTTGCAGTGTCGTGTCGTGACGAGTTATATGCGAATGTCACGTGGGCCAGCGTGGCGTCCCAGGTGCGCTGGTCTTTGGAAACGTACATCGAAAGCATCTCCTTGAGGGTGCGGCTGAGGCGCTCGGTAAGACCGTTTGCTTGTGGGAGGTAGGCGGTGGGCAGCTTATGCTCTGTGGCACAATAGCGGAGATCTTCGACAACTCGACACGAGAACGAGCGGCCGCGGTCTGTGAGTAACTGTCGAGGAGCGCCATGGAGGAGGATGACGTCATTTAGAAGAAAATCTGCGACACCTGTCGCCCCACTGGTCGGCAAAGCATTTGTTTCGCGTAGCGTGTCGCGTAATTGGTAGCGACAGCGATCCACTTCATCCCTCGATTTGTCGTCGGACAAGGGCCAAGCAAGTCAAGACCCACACGATAGAACGGCTCTGAGGGAACATAAATTGGATGGAGTCGTCCGGCAGGCGAGGTTTCCTTCGGCACTGACACAGGTCGCAAGTGGCGACATAACGATGCATAGAGCGGTAGAGACCCGGCCAAAAGAAGCGACCTCGTACACGATCGTAGGTGCGCAAAACTCCAAGGTGTCCTGCCGTCGGTGCATCATGAAGTTTTTCGAGGACTATGGAGCGCAGATGACGAGGAAGTACAAGGAGAAGCTCAGAGCCATCAGCACTGATATTGCGGCGATAGATGATGCCGTTGTGCAGCACGAACATGCGGTACGCAGCGTCTATATTGCCAGACTCCACTTCATCGATGATGAGCCGCGAGGATTCGTCGCGTTATTGTTCATAGCGCATGTTGCACATGTCAGCAAACCCCATCACGAAGGTCTCCGGATCATGCGCAACAGGATCACGGGGATCCACGGGGTGACGAAAGAAACAGTCGGTATCTTTATGCAAACACCCAGACTTGTAGGTGGCAACAATGGAAAATTCTTGGAGCCTCAAAGCCCAGCGACCAAGCCGTCCTGTCCGGTCCTTGAGAGATGAGAGCCAGCAGAGGCCATGATGGTCTGTAACGACGGAAAACGTGCGTCCGTACAAATAAGGCCAGAACTTAGCGATGGCCCAAACTAATGCGAAGCACTATTTTTCGGTGATGTAGTAATTTCTGTCAGAAGGTGACTGCAGGCGGCTGACGTAAGTGATCACGCACTCTCTACTGTGCTGCTGCTGGGCGAGAACAGCGTCGATGCCATGGCAGCTTGCTTCAGTATGTGGTTCTGTCGCGCAGATGGATGAAAGTGGGCAAGTACTGGAGGAGTAACCAGATATCCAATGAGAGCAGTAGATGCGTGAGCCTGCTCCGGCCCCCATTTGAATATTGTGTTCTTTAGAAGATATGTCAAAGGCTCAGCGACGACGGCGAAGTTTTTGACGAAACGGCGAAAGTACGAACAAAGGCCGATGAAGGTGCGCACATCAGCAGCTGAACGGGGTATGGGAAGTTGCGAACGGCGGGAAACTTTTCAGGGTCTGGTTGTATACCAGATACGTCAACGAGATGGCCCAAGAACGCAATTTGATGGCGCCCAAATTGACATTTCGTGAGTTGGAGGCCGGCTTCGTGGAAGACTGAGAATGGCGGCGAGGCGTGTAAGGTGGTTGCTGAACGTAGGAGAAAAAACAATGACGTCGTCAAGGTAACACACACAGGGGTCCATTTGCAGCTTCGCAGAAGAGAGTCCATTATTCGTTCAAATGTCGCAGGGGATTGCATAGGCCAAATGGCATTACCTTTAACTGATATAAACCATCAGGCGTGATGAAGGCGGTTTTCTCGTGGTCCATTTTGTCGACAGATATCTGGCAGTGGTCGGACCGAAGATCGATGGACGAGAAGTAGTTAGCTCTGTGCAAGCAGTCCAAGGCGTCACCGCTGCGTGGTAGCGGATATACGCCTTTTCGCGTGATCTTGTTTAAGTGGTGATAGTGGACGCAGAAACGCCAGCTACTATGTTTTTTCTTCACAAGGACCACATGCGAATCCCAAGCACTGCCTGAAGGTTCGATGATACCTTTGCTGAGCATTTTGTCCAACTAGTATCGGCGGGAAGGGTCTCAGCTTTAAATTCTGAGGTATTAGAAACGCTGGCCAAGAACATGCCTCCCGGAAGCACCTGAGGGCACAAACTAATATTCATGAGCGGAAGAGTGATATTGTTATTTGTGATCGTCACCAGCGTATGGGTAATAGCATTGCTCCGATTCAGAAGGACGTCGACTACTGGAAAAAGCACATAGTCACCGTCAGGGACCGGAGTCTGGGCGGTCAAAGAGACGAAAGCGACCTCGGGTGATAGACGGACGTCTTAAGCGAGCACAAGCTCTGTGGGGAAGTTCGTGGGGCATCGGCGAGTTGACGCAGCTCTAGCTGAAGGACACCACATGCGCAGGCGATAAGAGCCGAATGATTACAGAAAAAGCCCAAGCCAAGGATAACGTCGTGAGGGCAGTTGTCGATCACAGCAAAGAGTACAGAAGTAGGGTGGCCGGCTATAGTTATACGCGCAGCACACATGCGAAGAACAACCGGCATGCCGCCGTCGGCTACACGAGGCACTTGTGCAGCTGCTGTTTTGAGGACCTTTTTTAAACGTCTACGTAAGCTAGAACCCATCAAAGATAGGTGGGCTCCAGTGTCGACCAGGGCTTCGACAAGTACGCCGTGTACTTTAACGTCAATTACACTTCTCTTTGCGGACACCGAAAGAGGATTTGCTGCAGTAGTCGCCAATGCAGCACCACGTCAAAGGGCTGCATTTCTTTGTTTTCCTAAAGGGTGCGGCCGGAAGCCACAGGTACGAGAGGCGACAGGGCTGCGGCGAACGGGAAGAGGGGCGACGCATTTGTGGTGAACGAAACTGGTGTCCACGCGGTGATGACGAGAGGCTGTACCAGTGTTCGTGGCAGAGCAGTCGCCACTGATGGATTCGTCGTTGGGGGAAACATAACGGGCATTTCCATTAAAACGACTCGGGTTGGTCGGCGTGCGAGGTGTTGGATGGATGGATGGATGGATGGATGCTATGAGCGTCCCCTTTGTAACGGGGCGATGACATGTGGGCCACCAGGCTCGTAAGAAGACTTAAGAACTTTTTTTTCTCTCTCTCTCTTTAAATTTTCCTCATGCCTTTTAAATTTACTTCACGCAAATCGATCATACTATAGCAAAAAACGGAAATTCATAGCCCAGTTCCCTGCCCCTTATGGCAGAAAGTCCATATTTTCCCCTATAATTATTCTTGTCCGTATTCTCCAGTTTTCTGCCACCAGTATTCTAACCGTCTCTTACTTATTTCAATCGCGGATATGTTCAGCTTCCCGTTGTTCGCCCTAAAACCCAAGGCTTCTTGTAGGGTGGTGCCCAAACGTACACCTGGGTGGATATTTCCGCATTCAATCAGTACATGCTCCGTCATTTCCCTATTTTCCTCACAGCATGTGCATTTTTCTTCTTCTTTACTGAATTTCGCTTTATAACTACGCGTTCTAAGGCAGCCCGATCTCGCTTCAAACAATAAAGCGCTTCCTCTTGAATTATCATAAAATGCCTCCCTCTTTATTTCATTTTTGCCCTCGCGGTAGTTATTCAGAGTCGTTTTTTTTTCCCGTCGCTGCCCTCCAGTAAATCTCCTCCGCCTCTCTGACTTTTCCTTTTACGCTCTTTGTTGTCAGTTCTCTTAGAGCGGTATATTTACTGGTGAGCCTCCTAGTTCTCTTTCTCCACTGCGTGTCAACGCTCTTTCTATATAAATAGCGGAACACCTTCACTGCCCACCTACTGTCTACGCACACGTCGTTGAGGGCTATGAGCAGCGACACTGGCGGGCGACGTGACCAGCGCGGCAACAGGTGAAGCATACCGTAGCTCTCCATTCAGGAGAGTTGCGATAACGTGGCGAGAAGGGTCGGGTCCGAGCGAAAATGGTATAAGGACGTTTGTTGACTCTGGGGTTGGCGATACAAACCGAGTGTAACCCAACGTTTCAAAGCTCCTGGCTAACAATGGCTTGAACAAGAGGAACTGAAAGAGGGGTCGCATCAGGGCTACGCAAACAGAAACCTGCGGGCGCCATTGCTTCTAGCACACGTCGAGCGATTCGCACCACGTCCTCGGATAGCGAAGGATGCTTCTGCTCTGATTGATATTCGCACGTCGATGTTGTAACAGTGTTTGGAAGCCTGGCGAATGGTTGCTCTACGCGTCAGCTTTTTGCTTGCCCGAATTGTCGGCACTCTGTGATGATAGCTCCCACTGTAGAACAACTTTTGCACATCAGCAATTCGCAAAGGCGTCATCAAGCATCAATCAGCAAAGGCGTCATCAGCAATTCTTTTGAGCACGTACCCTAGTTTCTCAGCTTCTACCATGTCGCTATCGGCTTTACGACACGGTGCCAGCACGTCCTGGATGTACGAGACGTACGACTCGGTGGGAGATTGGGCGCGGGAGGCGAGTTGCTTCTTCGCGGCAATTTTACAGCCGGCTGGTTTACCAAACTCGATCAGCTGCTCTTTGCATAGATGCCAGCTGGTAAGTTTTTCGTGGTTTTCGTACCACACTTTTGCCGTGCCCTTCAAGTAGAATAACAGGCTAGCCAGCATCAGCGTAGGGTCCCACCTATTGATTCCACTTACGCGCTCATACACTGCCAGCCATTCTTCAACGTCCGCACCATCGGTCCCGCATAAGGTTACGGTATCCATAGGTTGCACCAACACAACCGGCGGGGACGGAGACGTAGGTGGCGGCGGCGACGTTGGAGAAGGCAACGATGCTGGTCCAGCGTGCTCACCGTCGCTCATGGTGGGGACGGTGACGCAACGTCCACTGCGGAGCTCCGTTTCCAGCCGCGGTACCCCGCACCTCCCCCAATATTGTTGCGGGGATGTTGGAGGTATATACAGGATGTATTTAAGATATTATACAGATGTCAATCTGGCCAAGATGGCTGACCAGCAGCAGCACTCAGCTTCTTCCGACCTTCTTGTATAATATCTTGTAAATACATTCTGTATATACCTCCAACATCCCCGTAATAATATGAAAGGCGCTGTGACGGAGGGCTTCGGAAATTTTGACCTCCAGGGTTACTTTAACGTGCACTAACATCGCACAGTACACGGGCCTCAAAATTTCGCCTCTATGGAAATGCAGCTGCCACCGCCAGGATTCAATCCCGTGAACTTCGGTTCGGCAGCCGAGTGCGATCCACTATACTGAGGTACAGGTAAAGAAAAAAAGGCGTCTGATCCTTGGAGGACTTCCCTCCAAACAGTGCTGCCGCTCTGAGTTTGACATCGCGTCAGACCGCCTCCGCGCCGCGCTATGTTTCCTCTCTTGAGCGCGGCGCGGAGGCGACGCGACGTGAAGCTCACAGAGCGGCACCATTGGTTGGAGAGTGGTCACTTGACGGTCATACGCTGCTTCTTTCTTGACCTGTACACGAGTATAGACCACTGTGGGTGGGGGCAATATTCCTGTACATTACACAGAAAAATCTCCCTTCTCTTTGTATAGGACGAAGATGCCCAAAAGACAGCAGAATGAGAAGCGCCCCCTTACGAGCTGTGCCAGAGGCATATCTCCAGGAGCACAGGGTTGCCGAACACAAGTGGCTCCAGGAACTCGGCGTCTGAAAGTAAGGCAGAACGAGTAAGTCAAAAATGTGCAAAGTAACGCAATACGTGCTATTTAAATGTGCAAAACGCAGTACGCATTGCCATTGGAATACCTTATACATATCCATAACTTTTGAAAGACAGAAAGTGAGGAATACTGCCGTGAGAAAAACTATTTTATAATGCCGGTTCCGCCCGGATTCTCTCTGCCACTGTGGTGTTATAAAAAGGTGAGGACGACGAAGTGATCAAACTTCTGACGCAACAGCTCAGCATAAAGTTCGCTGGTGCACCTCTTAGACTATCGTCTGATATTCATAGCCGCGTTCTAACGTGACACTTGATGTGCGGGTACCGTTTTATGCACAGTTCGATGATGCCGGTGTCGATTGACGCCTCTGAGGAACGAGTTGACCTATGGAGTAGCTGGCGACAATTAGGACGGTCACCTCAATTGACCACTTGTAAAATTGTCCGCGCGCTCTACTGAGCAGCCAGCGGAATATTTTTGGGTGGAAAACGGTGGCGGGCTGCCTACGGGCATCCTTTGCGCTCTGGTTCTACTTCTCGTTGGCGCCTTTGACGATTGCAGAGGATGGTGCCATCCTGTTCTCTTCTTCGGAGACTACATGGCCGGGCAATTTTTCGCAGTTGAGTGTTACAATCGACGACGTTTGGCGGTGCCTCCATTTCAGCAGGAACATCGCTCGCCCAGCGCATTCGGGTTGGGCCTTTGGCGGAGAAAGCTAAATTCACAATACGGTGATCGGAACTCGCAAACAGGTGATTCGTCCTTTGATCTGGTCGCATGCTCACAATCCACGAATAGCGGCGTCTGCGTCGATTTGGCGCAGTTTGAACGAGTCACGGGAAGCATCGTCGGAGCTTACCGCTCAGACACTCGATTACGGTATTGCTGTGCTTTGCTGCAGCAAAAATTTCCTATTGTGATTGCGAACAGTTTTCTAGATTGGGCACACTCGCGATCGAAAGCGCCGGTGTGGTGCCGGTACAAGAGACAGATTAAGGGTGCAAGCAGGAAATTTAAGCTATGCCTTTTGCTCCCCATTGCAGTGAGTTGGCTTTCGTCTGATAGCAGCAATTAACCTCGCATTTTAAATGCGAAGCATTTCTTAGCGAACTCCGGTGACTTCGAGCGTATCTATCTATCTATCTATCTATCTATCTATCTATCTATCTATCTATCTATCTATCTATCTATCTATCTATCTATCTATCTATCTATCTATCTATTAGCCGCCTACGACTGGCCGTTTCGTTGATAGGATATATACGAAAATTGGTATGCGGCAACGTGACTGCATGAGGAACATAAATTACAAGTCATAACA
The DNA here is from genome assembly GCA_013339685.2 of Hyalomma asiaticum. Taxonomy (NCBI): domain Eukaryota; kingdom Metazoa; phylum Arthropoda; class Arachnida; order Ixodida; family Ixodidae; genus Hyalomma; species Hyalomma asiaticum. The sequence goes on along the minus strand of CM023484.1, from coordinate 140,138,478 downwards.
TGAAAATCATGATATGCATGTCATGAGCGGCATGATTTACATGCCATTGTCTTGGTGCTCTGCCGGCCGTTTCGTTAATGGAATGTATGCGAAAATTGGTATAGCCACAACATGAGTGCCTGACGAACATAAATGACAGGTCATAAGATGAAAATCATGACAAGCATATCATGAGCTGCATGATTTACATGATTTTTCGGAAGACTAATTTGTTCATTTGTATGCAACACAAAGAGCTGGCACTGCATAAAATGTAGACGCATTTTCAGCCGCCTCGTAGCGCGGCCTGTGGGAAGCAGTTTGTCTTCCCTCCGTGTAGAGGGCGCCCCTAGCAAGCGGTTTTTCTGCGCATGCGCACAAAATATTTCACAAATGGCCAATTCGGCTGTGTTGCAGAATGCTCACACTCCAGAAACATGGCAACGGCAGCAGCCCCGACGCAACAAACCACCACTCGCTCTGCCCCATGGATTATAAAGTCCCGCAACTTTCAGTGTCTTTTCATGGTGACGCCCTCGAGCATGTCGAAGACTTGTTTGACCATTGCAGCCGAGTCGTCCTCCTCAACGAGTGGAACGACGCTCAGAGGCCGTGTCCACTTCGAGCTCCGATATTCCGTGCGCATTTGGTTCGAAAACGACGAGGGCAGCTTGACAACTTCAAAAAAGCGTCAAGGGTGGTTACGGAGGGGCTCGTCTCTCGCCCCCCGCCACCCTTGACCCCAACAAGGACAAAAAGTTTGTATCTGTCTCTCTCTCTCTCTCTCTCTAAAAAAGCTTTTAAATAGCTGCGAAGCACTTAGAATCAAAAAGATCAAGAAGAGCATGCTCTCAATTCATAATCAGACAAGGAACAAGAGCATCGCTGTGTTTTTCGAGGTAATGTCGCGGCTATTATGGCGAGTCGACCTTGTTATGACGTTAACGACAAAAAAGCGCGCCTGCTGATGCTCGGCGTGAACGTGAAGTTGTTTGCAGAAATGCTGCGCAACCCGCCAGATACCGTGCCGGAATTTCTCTGCGAACGCACTGCAAGGTTTACTACAACGCTTCCTCCTCTTCCGAACCCCCTCCCACAGACGCTACTTCAGCAAAAACGCAGTGCAATGTAAAGGTATGGGGCAAATTTGCCCTCCCCCCCGCCCCCCTTCCGAATGGGGTGATTAGGAACGTGTGAGGGGGGTCTCCTTACCCCTTGTGCGCATGCCTATGGGGGCTAGACGCAAAGCGCTGACTCACGCTCGTCTCGGAGTGTGCGCTTGATCCACTCCGGCGATGACTCTCCCGGCTCGACGATATGATGCGGTCCCGTGTCGTCCGTCGTCTGCTTCACGGGTAGAAGCAGCTTGATGCGGGACGGTCTCCGTGGCACTGCGCGTAATAGCCGTTGTCTGAGGCAAGCACGGGAGTATTACATCCGACTAACAGCATACCGAGCCAAAAATCGAGAAAATGGTATGCGGTGCGTGTGTACAGGAGAAGGAAAATGCAGAAAACCTGGTATGTTTCTGGAAATGGTTACAAAGCAAAGCAGCAAGGTTGATGTTATGAGAGGCTTGGGGTTTTAGGACAGCGGAGGCAAAGCAGAAATTAAGTGGGTAGAAATCGGCAAATGAACGCAGTTTTATTGGCGGCTAAAATAAAGGTAAGAGTAAAATTTAATCCCCACTAAGCCCACGTACAGTAGATATTACTAGTTACGGATAGGTGGAGTGAGCCGCCGCCTTAAATAGAGCGCTCTTTCTTTTTCATGCATCGCTGTTACTTTTCATAATAGATGAGGTTTGTTGTGTAAGAAAAAGGCATGCAAAACACTGACACAAAGGAAGAGTTCTGGATAAGCATGCCCCACAAGGACAAAACACCATCTCTGCGACCGCAGATAAACACGACAAGCAAATCCTCTATGTCTTGCAGGAGTCTAAACTTAATGCGTTACCGATGCGCAGCCAGCCTTCCGCCTTCTTTCGTTACAAGAGTGTATCCGCCGAACTGCATTTGTCCACGCGTTTTAGTGGCGATTTTACGTACGAAATGACTCGCGAAATATTGCTTGCTCGTCACATTAGTGTGGCATTTTATGACGCTGTGCATATGCGCAGTATTACTAGACAAACAAAAAATATTTTAGGCGTATTTCTCATCAAGAGCGTTTCAAAAATAAACTTTGCTCTAACTTCATGCGGCCCCACGTCGAAGTCTAATAAGACATATACTGTAAGCAAAAATGAGGCGACATGAGAGCTTTTACCAGCGTGGCAACCGCAAACACTCTCATAGCCCTAACCATTTACTCCGTCATAGCGAAATGAATGGGGCACATGTCACCAATTTACCGCCTTTGCTAAGTGATGGAGTATAAAAACGACATGACCTTATTGTACTACGCACGGAGTTTCAAGTCACGCGGTCACAACCTCCTCATGGGAGTTTTTAACCATCTTCGGTAGCGACGCGCTTGCGTCGGTGTGATGTGTGTGTATGCGCGCTCGCACTCAGCGCGTCTATTTGGTGCTTCCGTGTGATTTTCCAGTGCATTGACTGGTTCGACGAATCATCGGTGGGTAATTGTATCTGTGCGTGCTCGCGCGCGTGTTTAGTGCGTCCGAGTGAAGCACAACTTCATTTTTTGAAACAACGAGTCATGAGTGCGCAGTAAGTTTGCAACGGCCGATCAGTGTTCTAGGCAAACTATGTCAGCGCCCTTTCCACTGGTGAACCGCACTGGAACGCCTTGCTCCTCCAGCCGGAAGCTGAATGCCGCACATCGACCAGATGACCACAGTGATGTGCGAATCGGAAATATTTGTTATGGAGTGGCACCACCACCCAGCGAGTGTTGACGTGGTTTTAGGCTCCCAGGATTATCAAGATTTTATGGGTACTAACCAGGATTATCGGAAGACTATCGTCCGGAAGGAGAAAGGACCAAAAGAATGCCAAATTTACCCAGGTAGGCCAAATATTAATAAAATTCTACACGGACTTGTCCCGACCACGCCTAGGCTTAGCTGGCTTCAGCAGAAGCTCCTACATGGATGTAACAAACTTCGATATAACTACCCGCAAAAGCTCCTTAATGGATTTAAATGTTACTCCCAACAGGTCCACCCAAAAGCTCCGCTCAAGCGGAGTAAACCTTTTTCCCCGCATGACCGGTGTATATTAAACTCTAATCGTAGAATACGCTAGAGGACAAGTCATTTACTCCCACGTCGGCTAATTTTTGTTTAGAGTCATAGCATTCTCATTCCTATGCGTGCTCAGTGTTGTCCGTCCCTTATAGTCTCACCAACAGCTTGAAATCAAAGATGACTTGCGCGCAAATATGACGAGGACCCAGACACGGACAAGCGCGTCTCCTTTCTGTGTCCTCGTCATATTTCTGGGTCCCCATCAAAAAGTCTCATTCACCACCAGTAGCTATAAACAACCCTGGATCGCTTTCCTTTTATTTGAAAACGGTGCACGCTTGGCATTGATAGCTTGCACGTGAAGTCACGTACGCGACTTAGCGTAGCGGCAGTACAGCACGACGGCCACATTGTGTCAACGCAGCATATTCACCACTGGTGTAAACCTGCTTCAGTGTTAGAATAGCGCTGCGGTACGTCGCGGATTTATCTAGCAGGCCGTCCGTACAATACCTTCACGCGTGTAATGCCGTATGGTGTTCACGCGACGTCACGAATGGAGCTTCTTACCCTGGTACTCGACCGAGCTTTAATGACGATTAAAAGCAAGTTCGAAGCTCTGATATGCTTGGTTATATATTCCCCTTAATTGCAATTTATTAGTCGCCAGACGATGTAATTTATGGAATGCGTCGTGGTGTTCCACCAAGGATGTAAGAAATAACAGGCAATATCTTAGCGTGATGTCAGCCTGTGTCACAAATACGGGCCTCGATGTTATTTCAAGCAACTGTACAGACGCTCGTGCTTTTCTCATGGAAAGAAATTGTTGTGAGGCCTAAAACAAACCTGTGCCACCGCAGTATAACAGGCTTGAATTTGTTGAGATAAAAGCGAATAGGGCTGACGGCAAAGGTGTAAGTTAGAGGAAAGGAAAACGAAAGCAAAGAAATAAAAAGGAATATCTTATCCAGCGCCCCCATCCACGTAAACGGGACTGACAAATCGGCAGTATTTGTTTGTAACGGATAGTCTACGCTTGCGCTAACAGCGACACAGCGACGACATCCGCAGTGATACGGCTTAAAGAGTGTGTTAGAACAGCCACCGCTGGATCGCTGAGGTGTTCAACACCAGTGGCTACATGTGGGCGAGTGCAATCGGTGATGAGACACACAGACTCACAAGTGGCTGGTGGCGATTGACTGATCGGTGTCCACTTGATGGCCGAGCTCCGCCTCGTTTCGGGCGCCGACGGCGGAGCGTCTGGTGGCGGTGCATCTTCCCGCGGTGCCTCTGGTTCCAAGTTGAATCCACGCAGCAGGCCAGTGGACCCGTCGGTGTCTGCGCGCGAGATTGTTGTGGGCACAGTGACAGAAATAATGCACTAGGATGCGAGATGAAGATCACTTCTTCAGAGCAACGTGTCCACGTTTCGTGGATGCACTGGTAGGTGCAGCTAGAGTGAAAGAAAGGAAAAAAAAAACGTAGCACAAAAACACGCAGCTGTTATGTACCGTATTTGTCGCTGCGCTTAAATGCTTTTCCCAGCAGCAAATTTTCTTCAGCTGTATGTAATTTTACTGTGACGATGTGGATCTGCGTGCTGTTCAATCTCTGCCAGTGCACCAGAGCTTTCAAGGTACGGTGGCGTGCATAAAAATATTTTTATCGTTTGCGAACAGAAATAGTACTACTACTACTACTAACTACTACTACTACTACTACTACTACGACTACTACTGCTACTACTAATAATCATAATAATAACTAATAATAATAATAATAATAATAATAATAATAATAATAATAATAATAATAATGTGAAGGAGCTTTATTGGCGACGTCGAGTGGCAGCGACAATCGTCACGTCGGCACGTAGGGCACAGCCAGCGAGCGAACTGGGTACGAGCCACACGATGGCGATAGGGTTTCTTCAGCGTCCTCATCTCGTCCTACAACAACCACCAACACAACAAACTACAACAGCAACACACAACACAACAACAACAAAATAATAATAATAATAATAATAATAATAATAATAATAATAATAATAATAATAATAATAATAATAATAGTTGATGGAGTTCTACGTGCAAAAACCAGCTATGATCACGGAGCACTCGCGGTATAGCGGGGGTTTCCGGAACAAGCTGGACCACCTAGGACCTTTTACTTCCACCGCAATCCAAGTGCACGGGAGTATTTTGGGTTTCGTCCCCAGGCGAGAGAAAGAGCGACTAGAATCTTTAATGAGAACGAAAACAGTTAGAAAAGTAACGACAACAGCAGCCACGACAACTATAACAGCAGATCTGCCTTGTTGGAAATTGCTCACACGGTCCGCTTTTAAATTTGTATTTAATTTGAGTTATCGCTTCAGTTTTGTAGCTTAAGAGTACTAACAGCGGTGAAGAATCCGGTATGGCTTGACCAGTCGAGGGTAGAAATCGAGAGCGACGGCTTTAGAGCGCCGGCCTTGCACAAGTGTCCTCACATCCTACTTCTGGCGCACCTGTATAGAGCGCTATACAACACGTGCTGGTGAGAGGACAGAGGCATGTGAACGCTGCGCATAGGATGTGTGTCGACGCCTATTTACCAACCTCACAAATTAGACAAGAAAATAAGCTCGCGTATTTGCTAATTGACTACAAAGAAACATAGTTAGCTAGACCAGTATCCCTGTTACATGCAAAAAGAAAGCGTATTGACGTAAGCCACGCCGTGGTTCCGCCGTGTAAGAATATTTAAAGAGTGAACGCGAATAAGTTGTGATGGCAAATTACTGCAAGTGCGAAAGTTCATCGTTTGCGGATGATCAAAGATAGCAGTTTTCTCGTAGTGGCAGATTGCCTTGTTGCTGTTAAGAGCTTCCGGGCGTGCACGTCACTGGTACACCCGCAAGGGCCTTTGCGGAGAAGTAGTGCACGAGAAACGGGGGATAGGTAAGAAATGTGGTACAATGAACAGAAGAGTAACCAGGGGAGTATTCAGAAGACGGAGTGATGGCGACTCACGGTCAGAACACGGTTACACTTTAACTGACGACGGTTTATTGCTTCCTTATTCGCTACAAGGCGTTATTCCACATTTAAGATGCGGGCTTTCGCTGCCTGCTTCTGTTGCCGCTGGTGCCGAAGCCTTAACGTTGATTATTATTCGGGAACTGTCAAACACTGCTACCACTGTCACACGTTCCTCCACTTACCTCGTAAATGACATGGAATGAGCCGCCTCAATTTTGGGCTGAGAATCACGCATTCGCTACCACGAAGTCCGAAAATCAGCGCGACAGCTGAAGAGGGCTAATTGCAATTGGCTTTGTACATTATCATTCTCCGCGTGCGCTCGCAGAAACAGGAGTGCGCACAACGTGGTCATGCAATCGTGCGCATGCATTATACCGACCCATTTACTGAAAGCAACTGTTAACATTCTAAGTCCGCCGCAGATTCAGTCTACTAATGGTATAAGGGAACAAAATCAGTCATGATTATATTCCGAAATTCTTGGAATGGGGATAGTTGGTTATGGAACAACCGAATGCGTGCTGACGCGCTGCTTCGGTGCAGAAATGGACAAGCGAGGTCATACAGGGACCACGTTCGTTTCCTTTTCTTTTGCTGGTAATGCAATGTTCACCCTTGCGCGAACACACTTCATTTCGTTGTCTACGTGAACGACTGAGGACTAGGAAAGAACCCTCTTGTTGTCAAAGCGAAAGGGCAAAGAGCTGAAACGTGAAATACTCCTAAGATTTCGGACACTCGTACAACTTTTTCAAACTTAAAAATTTCAAGTTCAGGGGCCAAATTTACGAAACTTCTCTTTCGTGAGTTCTTGCGATTTACTGGCTGCCTTCTCTAATGATATGTCCGCCGTGAATATTGACTGAAATTTTCTCTTATGACTTTTTTTGTCATAAGTTGTCTTTGTGAATACGGGCCCTTGGCCCGAATTCACGAGTCTTCTCTTTCATAAGTGCTTTTTTCCATTGGTCGGTTGGCTTCTCTAATGATATGTCCAGCATCGGCATTGGCTGAAATTTTCACTTGAGAACTTTTTGTCATAAGTTGTCTTTTTGAATACGGGCCCTGAATTTTATTTACTAAAGAAGAACTGGAAGGTCGCCAGGGCTAAAAGCCGTGAGGATGGCTTGACAAAGCCTCTGACAACCTGTACATGTACATGACAGTGGTGCGGAAATAGTTCAAGGAATTACAGAGTAAGCACTGTCAAAAGCAAACGTCAACGATCCCTACTAACTAATCAACCATCTTACAGCAGATTGTTTTCCAAGACGTAATATTTAATTACGTAGTTATTATTTGTTTACTTATTTCGGAATACTGCCACTCCTCAACCGAGGGTTCTTACAGCAGTGGAAAGAAAATCGCACCATTAAAAAGCAGTAGGTAGCATACTCCTTAAGCTCATATCTACGAAAAAAGACGTCACTCACTCACGCGTAACAGTCCCTTGATTCCATGGTGACATGTCGCCTTAGAAGACGACAACGAAGTGCGCGGCGACTGTACTGGCGCTGTGGCACGAGCGCGAGCCTGGTGTCGAACGTTGGCCAGGAGTGACTCCAACGCTTGAGCTACGCTTCTGAACTTGTTTACGCTTCCTGTACTTTAATAAATCGTCTACAGCCACAGGCGGCTGTACAGACGTAACAGTTGGCGACGAGGAAGACTGGACTCATCGGCACTCCACCGACGTCAAGGAAACGACATGGCGACGCCTGAATTTGGTCGGCTACCCGAATTCAGCGGCAGCTCCGGCTCCTGGAGATCCTGGTATGGGAGGCTACAGTTCTTCTTCGAGGCTAACGACATTACGGACGCATCGAAGAAACGTGCTCATCTGCTAACGCTGTGCGGGGAACAGACTTATGACATCGTCTGCGCCCTCATTCAACCCAAGCAGCCCAACCAAGTGAGCTACGAGGACATAGTCGAGATGCTCAAGGCTCACTTCGATCCACAACCGTCCGAGATCTTCTGCAGGGCACGATTCCAGCGACGTGATCAACGGCACGACGAAACGGTCAGTGATTACGTAACGGCGCTCAAGAAGCTAGCGGCAGATTGCAATTTTGGGACAAGCGCAGACACTGCGGCGAATCCCACAATGCTGCCTATGGACGTCATGCTGCGTGATCGTTTCGTTTGCGGTCTTCGGAACGAGCAGGTCCAGCAACGGCTGTTCGCAGAAAAGGACTTGACGTTCAAGAAAGCTTTCGACCTCGCACTGCGAGCTGAAAACGCCGTGGAAACCAGAAGAACGTGAAAACCGAATTTAAAGAGATTCACGAATCCTGCACAAGTATCTGCAAGACAGACAACCAAGGTCACTCGAATACCTCTTCCCCAAAGAAGAAACAACGCTGTTGGCGTTGTAACGCGCAACATAATCCGGACACTTGCAAGTTCCAGACAGCCTCCTGCAACTACTGCAAGAAACGCGGACACATGGAAAAGGCCTGCCTGAAAAAGCGGAAAGAGGCAAAAACGAGCAATAGCATCGAATATCCCCGACAAGGAACTTCGACAGCTGCCTCAGCACCAGTGACGACTCAGCAGGACTCACCAGACGTGGCCCTTTACGAGCTCAACACCTTCATCGACGCGTCCAGCACGCAGAAGGTCATGACTCGGCTACGCGTACATGGCAGGTTCTTGGATTTCGAAGTCGACTCGGGTGCAGCCTGCACACTCATCAGTGAGGTCACGTTCAAAGCTACGTGGACAGATGAACCACCACGGCTTCAGACTGACAACATTCTCCTACGCACATGGTCAGGACAGTCTCTTCGAGTTCTCGGATGTGCAACGGTGACTGTTACGCACAGAAACAAGACCATTACATTACCACTTGTTGTCATCAAGGGAGCAGGTTGTAACCACCTTGGACGAAACTGGTTTCCTCATCTGGGTATACAGATCACAGGGCATCAATGATGTATCCGACGACGAACTTGTTTCGAAGCTTCTCGACAAGTACCAATCTGTATTCGACGAGGACATCTCAGGACACATCGGTCCTGCGGTACAACTAGATCTCGTGGAAGGAGCGAAACCAAAGTTCCTAAAAGCACGGCCGGTTCCTTTCGCGCTGCGGTCAGCTGTAGAGGCTGAATTGGATCGACTGCAAAGTCAAGGCATAATCGAGCCAGCGCAGCATTCGGATTGGGCAATGCCTCTCGTACTGGTTCGGAAGAAAAATGGCTCGTTGCGAATATGCGGCGACTACCGTTGCACAGTGAACCAGGTATCAAAGAAGGCAGGCTACCCACTTCCCACAACTGATGAAGTGCTCAGCCACTTGAGGGGAGGCAAGGTCTTCAGCACCCTGGATTTGGCACAAGCGTACCAGCAACTTCACGTGACGCCAGAGACAGCAGAGGTATTGACCCTGAACACGCTGAAAGGACTATACAAGGTCAAGAGATTGCCTTTCGGAATTTCTGCAGCTCCAGCCATTTTTCAACGCTTTATGGAGACTATGCTGTCTGGCATCACAGGCGTGTGCGCATACCTAGATGACGTGATCATCAGTGGGAAAGACGCCACGGAACACGCCGAGAGACTGGAAGAAGTGCTGAAGAGGCTACGGAAGTACAACCTTCGCCTCGGCAAAAACAAGTACTGCTTTGCGGTGCGACAAGTTTCTTTTCTGGGACACCGAATCGACGAGACAGGCGTCCACACTAACGAAGAGAAAGTTCGAGCCATAACGGACGCTCCAGCACCAAACTGCAAACAAGCACTTCAATCCTTTCTCGGGATGCTGGCTTTCTACGACAGATTCTTGAACAGGGCAACAGTTGCCAGCTGTCTCTACCAGCTCCTTCAGAAGGACGTCACGTGGAGATGGGAGGCAAAGCATCAAGAAGCATTTGACAAGCTTAAGGCATTGCTGCTCAGTCAGACCGTACTGGCACACTACGACGAACAGAAGGAGCTTCTTGTCTCTTGTGACGCTTCACCATATGGCATAGGAGCTGTTCTGTCTCAACGTGATGACCAGAATAGAGAGGCGCCAATCGCTTTTGCATTTCGGACGCTAGGGCCGGCAGAACGCAATTATGCTCAGTTGGACAGAGAAGGCCTTGCTGTGGTGTTTGCAGCCCACAAGTTCCACAAGTATATTGCAGGAAGAAAGGTGACTTTCGTCACTGACCACCAACCACTGCTCGGCATACTGGGTCCACAGAAGCCAACGGCTCAAGTCCTTTCTCCACGGATGACCAGATGGTGCATCAATTTATCGGCGTATGACTACAGCATAATCTACAGGCATGGCAAGAACCATCAAAACGCGGATGCGTTGAGCCGATTGCCATTACCAGAACGTCTCGATGAACCCTGGCCTACAGGCGACGTACTATTGTTCGAAGCTTTATCGATACCTCCGTTGACTGCTACCGAGATAGCACGCCTGACACTAACAAGACAGCATCCTGCAGAGGTTGTACAAGGCAGTGCAGGATGGCACAGTGGAGAAACTCACTGGCGATGAGTTTGCTCCTTACCGACGACGAGCGACCGCACTAGCATTTCATCGCGAGTGCATCACACTTGGATCCCGAGTGATCATACCGAGCTCAGCACGATCCCATGTTCTGGCACTTCTGCATGCTGGTCACAGAGGCATGGCAGCCATGACGGCCAGGCAGAACGCTATGTGGTGGAGCTGAAAAGAGCACTGCTGAGGGATGCAGACAAGTCCATACAGCGCCGACTTGCAAGATTTCTGTATCGGCAACACACGACGATACACAGGAATGACACCACAGGAATGACACCTGCGAGAGCGATGTTCGGGCGAGAATTGCTCTGCCCTCTCGATCTTCTCAAACGGGAGGCGGATAAACAAATTCCTGAAAGCCAGGAGGCATTGCCAAAATCACGCCGCTTCGCTGTAGGGGATAGAGTGCTTATCCGGCAGTTTGTGAAAAAGCCAGATTGGATTGAAGGCGAAATATTGCGCCGCGTCGGACCACGATCCTGGCTTGTAAAAAGCGACCACAGAGAGGTTCGGCGTCACCTAAATCACATGAGGAAAACGAGTCAGACCGTACAAACAACCCAATCGCCTACAGATTGGAGCGCAGCTGACGATCTCTTGGACGCAACGCCAGAAGAGACACCGTCGAGCTCAACTGCTCAACCGCCTGACTCGCCCGAGATGCAGCACGACACTCCCTCGCAACCGTCGACGTCACAGGCAGTGACCACTCGGCAACTGCGACCACCAGAGGTTAGGCGACCTTCAGACCGCTATGGAGACTTCGTCTAAGGGAGGAAGAGTGACATGTCGCCTTAGAAGACGACAACGAAGTGCGCGCGCGACTGTACTGGCGCTGTGGCACGAGCGCGAGCCTGGTGTCGAACGTTGGCCAGGAGTGACTCCAACGCTTGAGCTACGCTTCTGAAGTTGTTTACGTTTCCTGTACTTTAATAAATCGTCTACAGCCACAAGCGGCTGCACAGACGTAACACATGGTAAACATTTCTAGCATATATTTGTATACATGTATGTATGCTACGCACTCATTTATACAAGCTCTTATATAAGCACACATATATGTAGCGTTTATGTACACGCACGTGCACAAATACACATATGCTTTATACAAACATTATGATACAGTGATTTCTAATATCAAAACAAAGGAACGAGTGAAGAGAACAGAAGAGTTTAGAGGTAAGATGTATACAAGCCGCTTACTAAGAGGAGGAGCTTGGGAGTTGCGGGACTATATGCTCAATCCGTCCTAGAAAGCTTTGGAATGTTGTTTGGGCTACAGTAAGTTGGTCCAACGCACTCCATTCTGCGATTACTTGAGGAAGTAATGAAAAACGGAATGTTTTGTTATTACAGAAATATTCTTTGAATATTTGGTCAGGTTTAAGGCGCATTTTCCCCTTTTCTTTAGCAGTAGCGAAGGCTGTGAAATTGGTGTAGAATATAAATTTGTAATGAAATTACATCATTGTATACATGTAGACATGTAATCAAATATAGGAAACACAATTTCCACTCATCGCCGTACACCCAGCGTAGATCACATTATATATATATCGCAAATATAACACAATATGACAAAATGTAACGTCCTACAGTCGTCCTACAGCGCATGCACAATAGACTAGGTAATTGCAGTACAAAAGAATAAAAGGCAGGATAAATTACTATGAAAATAGTTTGTTAAAAATGCATCTGTAGGGTAAGGCAACGGATATATTAGTGTCATTGTGTTTCATAGCAGGTGATAGTACATTCGTGTGTGTTCAGTGTAGTGGGAACGTTGTATGCGAATGCTTGTTACATAGATGTGGTGCGAAAACGCGGTGCAAGGTAAAGATCTGTATTAAATGCAAAGCATTTCTTGGCGAACACGAGCAACTCTGAGCGTATCTATCTATCTATCTATCTATCTATCTATCTATCTATCTATCTATCTATCTATCTATCTATCTATCTATCTATCTATCTATCTATCTATCTATCTATCTATCTATCTATCTATCTATCTAGCCACCTACGTTTCGGTGCTGTCCTATCCGTCTTGTTCACCCAATATGCACCAATATTTGTACGGCAGCGTACGAATCACATAAGTGATTGATCTTTACGGTACTAACGTTACATACTCGTCATGTACGTCACGATTTAGGACACTTCAGTCATGTGTGGCTCATACCCATAGTGCTCGGCCAGTGGTATTCGGGTACGCGCCGCGGGTGTTTGAATTTTGTACAGCCATGTCATCTCGGGCCAATTAATATAGATATTTAAGATGAAAATAACTATAAGGATTCGTACCATGAGACTGAAATGTAGATGTAAAAAGCACACAAGTGTCAACGAACGCGCTGTAATATCCGAAGCCACGTACCAACCGACGCGGTAGGCGGGTATCAATATCGGGCTCGCGAGGTGCCAAGCAAGCACGCTACTGCTACGCTACAACGACTCCTCGCACAAGGTGCATAGTAATACCCCTAATGCACCAGCAGTTCTGATGATGGCCATTGTGTCATTTCAGTTGTGCGTGTAGTGTGTGTGTTAAGCATTGTCATAGCGATTTAATGAATGATACATACGTCCTACTAGCCCTGGGCATGCTTTTGTCCAACTTAGCTCGATTCTGCAGGAATACTTCAACAAATGACGCTCATGATATGCAAGCCAGTTTACGCCCTATCATACGAGCTGCAATTTAGTCGACATGGTCCTGTCCAGTTTCCTGGTTAGCCCCCGTTGACACCTACTCATGCACTTTGCAAAAAGACGTCCATCCTACTCGTTATACTACGTTGAAGGCCACATGATTCGTCATAGGCACTGCTTCGATGATTGCTTCGTATGGCACAAATTCCCATAACGCGTGAGATCTGCAGGAGTTTTAGATGCGAAGTAGCTTATGGCGGGGGCTTTGCACGTCCTTCCCTCCATCCATCCATCCGCCGTGTGGCGTCCACTCCACACCCTCACTGCGCATGCGCATTCTCCTCCTCCTCGTCTGCTTCTCTCATTTCCTCTCCTCTCAACATTCCTCCTCTTTTCTCCGAACGGCGCGCGCTAACTATGGAAACGCTCTTTTGTTCAGTGAGCGCTTTACCAGCTCGCAAGGAACGACAATGCGCCCTCGCCCGCGAGAGACAACGGTGACGCAGGCAGCGTCTGCTAGCATCAAACCGTTGCAAACGCGACACCTAGTCACACCGATGCAAACGCGGTGTGTACCCCCCGTGCTTCTTCGCATCGCCTCATGGTGCCCTTCAGCGGGAGATCGAGTAATTTTTTTATTGTGCAATGACACGACGCTCTAAGCGTGACAATGGCCCAATGAAGCTGGTGAGCTGCATATTTGGAGAAATAAAGTGCGTGCAATAAGCTAAATGTATAAAGGTTGTCAGCTGGTATTATACTGAATTCTTGGAAAGCACTGCGCGTGCTTCCAAAATGGTGAATATTGAAATTCAATATGGAGATCTATTTTTTCTTTTCTTGCAGTGTAATAACTTTGTTTGCTCTACTTCTAGCCCGAATCAAAGTATAATACATTCAATTTGAATTAAGCACTGCAATTAGATGTAAGTTTGACATAGAGCGGCAAAAGGTTACGACAACGACACAGCACTCCTGTCACCGACGAAGGCTTCTTACAAATAAAAATTTACATGTGCCTCCCAGCGTAGGTCTGATGAAAAATAAACTCCAAGTATTTTATGGGTATCAATGGTGTCTATGCATACTGATTCAAAACACAAAATCTGTTGGGCAGCGGCTACTTCATTCCTGGCACAAAAATAACGGCTTTGGCTTTACTTGGATTGAAGAGAAGTCAGTTCATTCTGGACCCCGATGATACCCTTGAAGGTATATCATTAGCTTTACTTATAAGAAAATGTAAGTTAGCACCATCAACGATTATCGTTGAAGTATCCTTGACGGTAATGATTCTCAGCCCAACATTGGACATTAAGTTAACATTAACAATATTCGACTTATTTGCGCTTGCATTGGCTAGTGAACCGCAATATTTGCCAGTAAATCATAGAGACTAGTGTCGTTTAACAGCGGCAAAAACTTTAACCACCTGTGTTGAGGCTTTGAAGAGGTTTTGTGCAGTTCTGTATCTTGCTGCACCGTCTCGGGACGCGATTGCATTGGTGAAGCTAAGGGCCAAAATGGAGTGTGAATATATGCGCAACTTTTTTTTTGTGAAGGGGGGGGGGGTATCCATGATTTGTTAGCGTAAGGGTTCAGATTACCACGCCAGCAAAAACTAATTCGTGAATTGCGCTAATTTTGAAAGCCTGGAGCTATGCTTACATCTCTATCAGTATTATGAAGCGCCAGCTGAAATCGCTTCCGAGAGGAATCAAGATCCCTTTTTTCAAAAAAAGAAGAATGAAGCTGGAGTTATAAATGAAGCAAGAAACATCATAAGGTATTGATTACGCGTATTGTGTTTGTTGCATCTCAGTCTCGCATTTGATATCTCAATCTTGTGTCGATATTGACGCTTGTATTTCAGGAACCTTTCTTCCCTGTTTACCTGCGGCGCTATATACAATTTCCATTGTTCGCTCTTTCCAGCTTCCCTCTGTGGTTGCAGAATAAGCAAACACAAAAGCTGGAGTTTCAGCATGTGAGCCTCCAGTGGCTACAGCAATACTATCCTTCGTAGAACTAGGGGCGCGATCGGAGATCTTTGTTCGGAACACATCGCGTTCGCTCGCTCCAACGTCTCGAAGTGGGGGCGCGGTTCTCGTACTGAGCGCTGCAGATTGGATGTGACTGAGTACAGCGCAGGCTTCCATGATTGGTCACCCTGCTTTCTTTGAGTAGGCACTGCTTTATGAAGGGGTGACCATAAATATGCGAGAGCGTGAGGGCGAAAGCAACCAATGGGCATGCGGTGAACGTCCCAAAAATTGACGAGCAGGTTTCTTTTTTGTCTTCTTTTAGAAAGTATAATGCGACACAAAATGTTTTGGTCTTCAGACAAAAAAGACTGTTTTACAAAAAGGAAATGTTCTTTTTTCTTGAGCGCAGACGCGTGACATGACGAGAAAACGTGGTCATGCAAAAATGTGGGCGCACCCCGCTGCTCACGAGGTAAGCATGACCACGGCCAATAACATGCACTGAAGAGCGATCAGAACCACCCGCATACGCAAACAAAAATCTCCGATCTCGCCCTAGATTAGCGTTGTAACACAAATCAACAAGGGTACAAGAACGGCGCATGAAGCCACAATGCATAGCGTCATATACGGTGTCTTTATGCGCTTTACTTAACAGTAACAAATTCAGCACCAACAGGCCTGCGTCACAAGTGTTTTCGTTCAAGCACACTTTTACAAAATTGTACTGATTAGTAGTGCGGCAAAGGCGTGGTGTGCCCTGGTGAGAAAACATAGTGTTAACAGATCGGTTCACAGAAGTACCACATTACACACCCTGCAGCTCAGGGTCCGGTGTCTTGGATCCGGGCCGAGGCGGAAGCGCGCACTGCTCGCGGAATATGAACCGGGCCAGGGTGCGGCGCTCCGTGGACGTCAGGCCGCGCGTGACCTTGCGGAGTAGGCAGCGGCGCTGGATCTCTTCCAGTGGCGGGAACCGCAGCAGTCGCGTCTGCCGGGATAAGCGAGCCACATGGTCACTGCTCGCACTAAGATGATTCGCATATAGAAAGCGGGCTCAAAAGGGAAGAAAAACGTATTTTTGAAGATACAGAAGCAATAGCTTTCATGCATTTCTCGGCCATCGAACGATAGCTTCCGAAAGAAGTCCGACAACACTTAGGATATTTATAATGATATCTTAAAATAATCATTTCTGGGGTTTTGAGTCCCAAAACCGCAACATGGCCATGTTGCGGTTTTGGGACGGCGAGGGCCTAGGAAATGTCATCCAACTGGTCTTCTGTAACGTGCAGTTACATCACACAGTACACGGGCCTCAACACTTCGCCTCCATCGCAATGCAGCCGCCGTGACCTTCGGATAAGCAGTCGAGTGCCATAGCCACCTGACGACGATACTTGGTGATTTGTTTGGAAGATCTTATCGTGTTTAGGAATATCAGCATGTCATAGATGGTCGCCACGGAATGGCGTTTTCTCTGAGCGGACTAATTGGACATTCCCGGTATTCACGCACAGGTCGCTGTTCGACACCTTCCGAAGAATGCCAGGAGGAGATTGCTTTCCGAGCTGGGAACCACCTACTTGGCGCTTTCTCACGAGCGCCCCGGGGCCTGCTCATGTTCTTAGAACACCCCAGACACGGTGTTTGGGGTCCACATTGCAGGTGCGCACAGTGGGGCACACGGACCGTACGCTTTTGTGTTGTCGGCAGCCCTTCGGCGCCGAGGTAGACGGCTTTGTTATGGCCGGCAAAGCGGGGACCCCCGCGCATATGACGCTTACGGCCTGTCAATGAACAAATCGCAAAGTGCGATTTAGAACAGGGAATGTCGCAGGAGCCAACGTTTCGACAAGCGGACTTGTCTTCGTCAGGGCGGCAACTGCCTTCTCCAGCGTTCGTTTATGTACGTCTTTGCACACTCTCCCCCGTCCGCAGAAGCAGAGGAGAAGAAGAGCAGTACGTGCGAACAATAGCAAAAAAAAAAACAGAAAGGGGGGGGGGCTTGGGTGCAGGGGTAGTTGGGTGACAGGTGTTAGCGTGACTAATTAGTCTGGCTAACACCTGTCACCCAACTACCCCTGCACCCAAACCCGCCCCCCCTCCTGTTCTTTTTGTTATTGTTCGCACGTACTGCTCTTCTTCTCCTCTGCTTCTGCGGACGGGGGAGAGTGTGCAAAGGCGTACATAAACGAACGCTGGAGAAGGCAGTTGCCGCCCTGACGAAGACAAGTCCGCTTGTCGAAACGTTGACTCCTGCGACATTCCCTGTTCTAAATCGTACTTTGCGATTTGTTCATCGATTCAAGCATCCATCTTCCCCTGAGCTTCTCTTCTAGTTTGGATTACGGCCTGTCAGTCAGACAAGATGGAGGAAGATGCCGACTCGGCGACCACAAGAAAGGGTTTGGCCATCGCTCTCTCCCGTGCATTAATTTCGAGAGGATATTTTTGGGCGCAGCCAAAACTGTAATGCCGGAGCAATTTTCTCTACAAACACGCCCCGATTCCGCCGAGACCGCATCAGGAAAAATAAGAGCCTATTTAAGCTCAGGGTTCTAGTCGCTTGCCTGATATGGCGTCGAAGCCGATCATCGTATCCCTTCTAGAAGTTCTTACATGGCTTTGTACCGGCTCGTGACCTAACCTTAGCCGCTTCGTCTAGTGGAGACGCGTACGTACTGTCCACAACGTAGGAATCGGGACTTCGTCTCGAGTTAGCTCAACCTGCTTGAGATTGCCCTCAAGCACTAGCTCCCCTGAAAGATCGGCGCTGCAACTGCGTCAATATCGAAGCTGTGCCAGAACTACGGACTCCTGGCATCCGATCGTCGAGGACCCTTCAGCGCCGCCAGACATCATCACGTACGCCATCACCTGTTTGTACTCCTGGACCTTCACAGCTTTTGCAAATTAGATTCCTGTATATTGTTGACATTGCCCTAGTTGTTGTCTTATGCTCCTTCGTTGTTTGTTATTGTCCCGTGTTATTATTTCGTAAAGCTTCTTGGTCGCTGTTGAATGTTTAACTGTTAGTTTGAGTGGTGTCGTTTGCCTGGTATTTTTTGCGCAACCTTATGGCTATAGATTAAGCTTTGTTGTGTTGTTTTCCCAAGACGACTACGATTCTTTCACTGTATATGCTTGCGTACGTAACAGCCGAAACTGCTGTCATTCCCTTCGCCGACTTCGCGCCTGTGACTCTTATACGACGGCCCTGTAACCACGGTAGAAAAAAAACGCAGAAAGCGGTTACTGAATTTTTTTGGTGCATTACATCGCTTATGAAACATAAACGAAATGGCTACGCGCTTTTTTTAGCCGCACTCTGAAGTTGCAAGGAAGGATGAGGTCAGGCCACCAAGACAACTTCGCTTTCTTGGAATGCGAAAAACGCTCGAAAAGACGCTATGGTACGCAAGCAGTAATAGTGAGTTAAGTTACCATATTGGCTGGCTCAGTGCCTCTTCATCTGCACTCTCCCTAACTCAAGTGGTGCGTGTGTACATTGGCTATAACAGAAAAATGTTTCTGTGAGTAATTATGGAAAACCGGTCTTTCTACTTTCTAAAACGAAAGTCGTCTCTTTAGAAGTTAGGATACTATTTTAGTGTTTACACGGACGTTTCATAGGCTGGGCCAGTATCATCTCATTTGTACGCACTGTCAGTGCACGTTCAGACAACGCCTGTAAGTAAGGGGCCGTTGCAGCATAGAATTCATGCTATGTTCAAAAAGGTATCGGCAGTTTACTGGTAAAATGGCGTTGCTGGAACGACATATGTTTCTAGCCACTATATCGTCATGCTTTCTGCTTGGCACTAATAGTGGCGGATTCGAACATATTATTGTAGTGACCTTGATGCCTTACGAACTTCACGCGAGAAACGCGCGGGCACTATGCTGTAAATATGGTGCGCAAGACGCTCAAACCTGTCCGCCGCGGTGGTGGAGTGGTTATTGTGCTAGAGTGCTGAGACGAATGACGCAGTTTCGATGCCGACCGCAGCGGTCACACTGTAAGCGGGCGTTAAAAAGCCAAAGGCGAGCGAAAATGCCGCAGACCCCCAATACGCCACTAAACTCCACTATATACCAAACCTCATAACCGTATTGTGGTTTTGGCATGTATAACAGCAACGCCATCATTTACAATTATCATGACGCCGACACCGCGTCCAAGGTACTCTTCAGAAGGTTTCGAGGGTTTCGACTGCCGCTTAAGAACGTTTCACACTTAGACGCGGAGGCTGAAGCACTCAGAATGATGCAGGTGTATTGATGAACAGCCCAAAGTAAGGTTCATGTGTTGTTCACGTGTCTTGAAAAGAACTGTGAAGATTGAGAAACAGCACGAAAATGAGACAACTGCAAGAGCGCCCTATCAACGGCAGTAGTCGCCATTGACAACTCAGCCATATACACTCCACATGAGATATGTGGCCTCCGCGGAACTGTGGCCCCAGAGAAAAACACTTTCATTTTCAAAGGGCAGCACCCATCAAGGGACGTTGTGACGTGTACAAAGCGACTGATGGTTCGCCGATACACCTGTAACTGTGGCCACAGAGAAAAGCACTTTCATTTTCAAATGACATCATCCATCAAGGGACAATGTGACGTGTACAAAGCTACTGATGGTTTGCCGATACAGCCATCACCGCTTTTCTTGATAAGGTACACCTATAAAATTTCTCTAGGAACACGGTTCATTTTTGCTCCAACAATATGTATATGCCTCAAAACCATATTTACATCTGCAAGGTTTTCGATGTGTTACTAAAAGCGCACCTACGTTAACTGTCCCCACGTGTTCCTGTGCCCGGCAGGCCCCTTACGCAGCCGCCTGTTTTGCCCATGTTGGGCTTGCCATAGCACAGAGGTTTTCGGTACACCTACACTTACGGCACAACCACTTTAACAGACCATGAGGTACATTTCTTGCCACAACCATCTTATCCTTCCTTCGAGTAGCAAATGTCCAAGCAGAGGCAGATGCATCGTCATATAAATGTAAGTACATCCTGATGACGAAAGCCAGTGCCTAGTCGAAACATTGCGAAAAAAATACACGTATCTCCCGAAGTGAACCAGGACGAGTAGGTGAAGCGCTGCGGATCGTTCGGTGTTACCGTAAATCCCTCGCGACATTGCCCACCCATGCTTGTAAATGGGTGACAACGCGTGTGTATGTTTACACACGCGTTGTCATTTATGGTACTGGTATTAATGAGGTTCCTGCTCTCCCACGTCGTAGACCTTGCCGAGTTCCGGATTATGTTTAGTTAACGAGCACGCTGCGAATGCTTATAGTTCAACTAGGCACCAGAGAAACCTTTCACAGGCACTACATTGCAGATCAAGGTCCAGTGCCAATATATACGCTGTGGCCGGTGAACGGTTGTGCAGCACGAGCAGTCCGCCTTTTCAAAGAAGAAACTCGCTAGGAGACGTTGCCTGCGTCGGCGTTGTCTCTCGCTGTTGAAGGCTCGTTCTCGTTCCTTGATGATGCTGATGATGATTGTGGTTAGGTTAAGTAAAGGACGCTAATTTCCGCAGCCCGTATAGCGAGAACGGCTAAGCGTCCGTGGGGCTGGGGGAAAGGGAGTGAAAGATAGAAAGGAGCTGGTAAAGCGTTCATCGCAGAAGGAGCGTTTCCATAGCCAACGCGCTCCGTTCGCTCTCTCTACTCTGCTGCCACCCAAAAAAACGCGGGTTCGATCCCGGCCGCGGCGGTCGCATTTTCGATGGAGGCGAAAATAGACATTTTTAGTTTATCGGGCTTAGCGTAATCGCGCAGTTACCGGAATAGCGGGATGGAAATGCGCATGCGCAGTGCCGTAAACGGCCGATACCGTTTAGCGTGCACACGGTATTTCGCAGACTTAACGTTACCGTGTTTACGTGTTTATCGTAGTTCACGTAAAACATGGCAGCGGTTTCGGACGCCCGCCTCGAGTTGAATTTTACGTTGCTGTGGCAGGATTCACTTCGTTCGCAGCAAATGACTGTGCAGAATGGCTTCGCTTGCCTTCAGGTAGCTTCGACGACGCAGTATTAGGGATAACTTAACCGAATTTTCGAGATCGCTTCCCATTTCGAACGTTGCTAGGCCTAGCGAGAGAGCATGTGTTTACGTTTCTGCAACATGTCAATTTATGCTCTTGGTGCTTGGTTCGTATATATTATTTCTCTGTATTCTCGAAAAGTTAGAATGCCGCTGCACGCGGGAGTGTACTTGAACATTTCAAGCTTTATTTATTTTCACCTTTTTTTTAACGCATGTATCCTTCGCTAGATGGCGCCACAATCACAGCTATCGGGCCGTAAACGCTTCTCCAATCAACTAAAGCTCGTTTCTGCAACGAATGTTTGCGGTACGGTAACGCTATTCCCATAGCCCCGCTATCACGCTAACGCGCTAAACTAAATATGTCTAATGTCAGAGGCCCGTGTACTGTGCATTGTCAGTGCACGTTAAGGAACCCCAGGTGGTCTAAATTTCCAGAGCCCTCCACTACGGCTTTTCTCTCCTGTCTATTCCTTTCACTCCCTTTCCCCCACCCCCACTGGACACTTCGCCGTGCTCCCTATATGAGCTGCAGAAATTAGCGTCCTTTCCTAACCGAACCACAATCCTCATCATCTCCCACGACAGCAGACGACACAGTCTTAGTGCACTAGGCTGGGCCCACACCCACACGTTAGGAGCACCGCAACGCCCCTAGCGCTCTCTACTCAAACCGGTAGCACGGGCTCGCTCCCGGCGTGCGACACCGCAGCGCCCCTAGCGGTCTCAACTCAAACACAGAGCACGCGCAGGGAGCGAGTGCTGCTACTCAGCGCCTCTAGAGGGCGCTCTAAGTACTCTGTCATGCCGGGTGGACAAGGCTCAACCCTAAGGAGCTTCGCCCCTAAAAGATCAGTGCATGTTCTCCTTTTACTGTGTGGTATGCTTCGCTCGAGTGTAATAGAATTTACAGTCAATCCGGAATGTACATAGAACGCTCTGTGGTCGCAGTGGAGATACAAAAATTCATTCATTTCTAGGGTTTTACGCTATGATTATGGGGGATTCCGTATGTGGAGGGGTCCGAAAATTACGACCAACCTCACTTTAACGTCCACTGACATCGCACAGTACATGGGCCTCTAACATTGTAGCCTCCTTCGAAAATGCGACCGCCGCGGCTGAGATCGAACACGCGTCCTTCGAGTGAGCAGTCAAGCACCATAAGCCAGTGCGCCACCGTGGCGGATCAAGCGTGATATCAGTGGACATATGTACTGTTAGAGCACCTACACCTTTACCCCGTTTAGGGAGCGGCGGCTGTGCTGACCAATACCGCATCTATCGCGAGTGGTGGTACTTAGTAGTGTTAGAACAGTGTTGGGTAAATAATGGCTGCTGTTGGCTAGTGTATTATTGCTATTGTTGGCTGAATTATGAACCGATATTTGCTAATACTTACCGATGTTGGCTAAGTATGGCTGAATGGAGCAGGAGTAGAGGCAGAGCAAGAAGGAGAATGGACCGTCGGGTTTTAAAAAGGACAAGGAAGGAGGAGGAGGAAAATAAAAAAGACGAACAAGGAAAAGGGGAATAAGGAGGGAAAGAAGGTGAGGGCGAAGGACGAGGACAGGAAGCTACTGATCTATTAAACGCCTGCTGCAATAATGGGTGGAAGAAGACCTGGAGTGCGTAAAGCCACGCTAAACTTAGGGAGAAGGGCGTATTCAGAGTAAGAAGCCCCGCCCACTTCAACCCTGTTAATAGAAAAAATAACAAAAACAATAGCGTTGATGCTGAAAAGAAAAGAAGAAAGAAAAATCGCGGTAAGACCGGTAAGACTCTACTGGCTCACATTCCCCTTTACGGGAGTCTGCTGACGATCACACGTAGACAGAATTTTAACACAAAAGTGTTTTATGCCGGGGTCCACCACGACCCCATACGTCACTATCGCAACGGATATGATGCCGTAAAGTAAACGTATGGCAACAATAAAGAAAAACACTCAGAAAAACTTCTTGTCATGCGCTGGGAATCAAACTTTTAGCCCCCCGCGCTACGACGAAAGGTGCTCGGTGCGCTACCACAGTGCTCACGCCACACATTCTCATTTGTCTACGAACATGCCTTCTTCTTTTTTCAGGCTTACCACGCGCGCATCCAGGTGCAAATTACCTGGAAAGCTGCCGCCATGCAGTGGAGGCAAAGTGAATCACTGCAGTCGTACTCCGTCTCTTCTGGATGGCGGCACCATTCGGGCGCGTTACAAAGTGCGCCACGATGAAAGCGTGCAGAGCCGTGAGCATAGCCGCGTTCCTACAGCTTCGAGCGTCTTCGCGCCAATAGTGCAGTGGTAGGGCACCGGTCCCCTGTCTTCGTTGCTGGCGTTTCCCCGCCGACCTCTCTTCGAGCGTGATGGGAACCAGAAAACTGCTTCGTTAGGCACCAGAGAACGGCAACGACGCTGACGAGTCAATGTGGCGTAAGTAAATATGACTGTTACCTTTGTAGCGCGGCATTTACCATACACCGTGCCCAGTTATTAGGTAAACTACTTCAGTACCCAAGGGGTTGGCCGATGATGTTATCAAGATGATGTGTGAACATCGGTTGATCCACGTCAAGCTGTGCCGTACCAGCGAACCACCGATAGCGATAGCCAAGTTAAACTCGGTGTATCAATAAACATTTAACTGCTTATGCAAAGAGACATTTCACTTTCGTGTTATACCAGTTTTTTTTTTCACAGAGGGATCAGCCATGTTTTTTCGGTGCGTATCGCTCACACATGAGACCCTAGATGTCGGCCTCGGTCACCGAAGCGTGAGCTAGGTAAATCGGCTTAACTCACTACTCCAGCAATTACACTCTCCGTGCGATCAGTTAAGAGCAATCTGCAACGGCGAATTATTGATCTCGAGGAAAAAAAAACGAAAAGAAGGAGACGCGACAGAGGTCTCATGTTAGGTCGTCACTTAGGGTTGAATATGTGTGAATGTATATTTTTAGTTTCGAGAAAAAATTGAACATTTACCTTAATATTCGCCACGCAACAATAATCGTCACCTGGCATTGTCGTATATCCTTGGTATAAAGCTCGGCGCTCATCAGTATCCTATCAACAATGCTATGGTATAAATAATGGAGTCAGAAACACGGTGTGATCATGAAGCATGCCGTAGGGTAGGGCTCCGGGAATTCTGGCCACATAGCGTTCTTTAATGTCCGCGGACAAAGAACAGTAGAGAGACCTCTACATGATTGTCTTCATCGAACCCGCGCGTCTTCGATGTCAATATAGTGAAGCTCCGTGACCACTAGACCACGGCGGCGACTGCCAAGCCGGAAGCCCCACGCCTTTCGTGATCCAAAAAAAACAACAAAAGAATTGAGGAGCGCGTAGATGACGCGAGAAAAGGGTGCGACATTGATTATAGTTGTGTGGCTGAAATAGTCCGCAAATGCTCGATTTATTATTGTAGCATAGAAACCGTCTAACGTTTTGAAGGGTCTCTGACCCGCAGCGATCTTGTTCCTTTTTCGCACTTTCTTTGGGAGAACATCTGATCGGATTTTTTAAAGGAAGCTTTGATGCTGATATCACACACGTCATTGGAGGCTCCGACGCGCCAGGCGCACGGCGCAGTAAGGCACGGAAATGCATACAAGATACATAATCATTACATTTGTAGGACGAACTGACGCCACATATAGGGTATCTGCTATTCCCCGCATGTTTGTAGAGATATTAACGGCGCAGAAACATGGGAGATCACAAAGAAAGTCGTGTTGAAATTGAGGACCACACAACATGCTACGGGACGAAAAATGATTGATGTAATTTTAAGAGGAAATACTAGTCAGGGGTATGGATCATGACGCAGACAGGAGTAGCTGACGTTCTTATATAAATTAAGAAGAAAAGTGTTGGCATGGGCAGGACGCTGGCAAGAACCGATGACCGTTGGACAAGCAGAGCAACATAACATATACCGAGATATCCATCTCATATAACAAGAAACAGCCGTTTGTTTGCCAGTAATTGCATAATATGCTGTATAATAACTAGCGCAGATCATCTGGTACTACAACAAAATCGTTACACAATCAAATTCTGCTGCTCGATGATGGTTAACGCTGAGAAACGCAAACTAATGACGGGCTCAGCCGAAATCAGTGAAATTCGACTTACACATACACTCTAGACAATAAACCTATATTGTCAACGCATTACTACAGGTACCTTGGGAAGAACTTCGCTCCTAATCTATTCTGATCAAAAAACGTTGAAAACAATTAGTGCCATAGCATCGCGCACACTCGCATTTCCGAAACGTAATTTTTATACGGTGCCATCACGAAAGCTATTATAAGAGACGTTTGTTTGTGCACAACTCAGATATGCATCCTCTATCTCGTAACTTCACCAAGCCTATCTAATGAACTTATTACAATCTGTGGGCAACCACGATGCACATTTCATCTCGCGTGACGACAACCACCACACCAGCGTGACTAACATGAGGGCATCATTATCGCTGGCATCCCTGGAATTACGCAGGCAGAGAGCCATTCAATATGTTTATGTTTCATCCATAAAGTGGTCTACAGCGCGCACGTGTATACCTTGTCACTATCAAAGCCTCATCGCATATCTCAAGGCTTCATGATCAGCATACTTTTGCTCGTCGCCTCGGCCACACCCATGCCATTAAAGTACCTGTGCTCACACGTGTCATCATTCAATGCCAGTGTTTGCTTCCTGGGGTTTAACGTCCCAAAACCATGCTATGATTATGAGAGACGCCGCAGTGGAGGGCTCCGGAGATTTCGACCAGCTGGGGTTCTTCAACGTGCACTGACATGGATTATACAATGGGTTGGCCTCCCCGGCGGTGTAGTGTGTATTCTTAATCAGGCGGCGTTTAAAAAATAAAGTACTAACCATCTAAGGCTGTGTTTGCTAGGGCTGTGTTTGCTAACCATATGATCTCTTGAAATTATATCTATAGATTATAATGTAACATGCTTTCCCGTTCAGATATGTGCAGTACATACGTGTTTTATTATTGCAGAGTTACAGCTAAGTTATGCCTCACATTTTGGCATCGTATGACAGCTTGTTTCTGAATGCCTCTTTTTTGTGTGTTCTTGCGGAACATTATGTCCAGTCCCCTTCACATAATGCTACTATTACGTAGAGATTATTTGTAAATAAGAATAAGGAGATGCCACGCCCTGTGGGGATCGGTGTCCTGCGAAGCACTTAGTGAGGAAGTTGCCTAGGCAGGATTGCGTGTCATTGAGCTAAGTGTTAAGAACAGCATGAACGTCTTTGTGCAAAGTGCATGCGTAGGTGTATGCCTAACATACATGAACTAACCATGAAGCTCGGCAGCACCATGGTGACTGAATTCTCGATCACACCGACGTAACGTTGGCAGTGACGTTAATGCACAGCGCAGACGCATGTTTCATCGAAGAGAAATGCATGCTACGGTGCGGTGACGTGCGTATTATGAGCGCCGTTCGTTCAACTCTTTCTAAGGGATCGAGCAAAGTTGGACAAAACCATGCCGAGCGCTGGTAGAACATATGTGTCATTTACATAGCTAAGAAGCGCAAGCGACGTTACAGAAGCACTTTAATGACAACTACTGGTACATTAAGTTTGTTTAATAAACCGCGTGCGAGGATCACAGTAGCTTAGTAATAGCGTGCTTGCTTGGCACCTCGATCCCCCGACTACTGCTAAGTATGTTGCCTCCGGGGATTACACCGCGCTCGCGTGTGTCAGCGTATTATGTGTATGTTAAGATTCCCAGGCTACGACACTCGGTATGTCTTTCTTGTTTTTTTTGAAGTTGGGTCTCATGATATGTCAAATGTCTATTTACTTGTTTCGCGATTACCATAGGCAGTGCAAAATTCAAACACCTGTGGGGCATACCCCCGATACCATGGTCCGAGCACTACGGGTATGAGCCAGACGTGACTGCAGTATCGATAATCGTGACGTATGTGACGAGTATATCATGCTAGACATATAAATGTCGATCCTATATGTTCTTCATATGATATTATGCAAATTTTGGCATATCAGGCAAACGAGACGACTGGGACAGCACCGAGACCTAGATAGATAGATAGATAGATAGATAGATAGATAGATAGATAGATAGATAGATAGATAGATAGATAGATAGATAGATAGATAGATAGATAGATAGATAGATCAAAGTTGCTCAAGTTTGCCAAGAAATGCTTCGCATTTAGAATTTACATGGGGCGATGACATTAAGGAATTCGCAAGCTAAAGTGAAATCAACTAGCCTAGGACAGGACGAATGGAAGATCACTGGGGGAGGCCTTCCTGCGGTGGACTTATAATAGTTTTGTGATTATTTGTTTCCTGATTTTCGCTATTGGTGTGCCAGATTATCAGATGGTGGTTCTAGGACGTAAACCCCTTAAAATCAATGAACCATCAATCCTTCACTAAATGACACATTTAAGTAATTTTTTGACATGTAATTACGGCTGCTGTGCATCAGATTCGCCATATCGAGAAAAGAAATAAAGCGGTAACAACTTATTTTCATTGCAGAAACATGGCGCCATGTCTGGAGTGCCGCCAATCGCAGATATATTAAGCGATGTGACCGAATAAAATGTAGCATTTTTTTTCTTTCTCTGCAAACTGATTTGATTCATAAAATTTGCTGCAATATCATGCAAATTATGAAGCAAGCGAAGTTTTGTAAATCTTGCAGAAATCGGACAGACCTGGCAGAACTATGCAACCTTTAAGAAAGGAAAGTACACACTGCTGAAATGTTTGTGAGCTTACTTGCAGTCACTTTGTTAAGTTTTTCGATTGAATTCCTGCTTACCATTAGTGCTGAACGACAACACAGTTCAGGGGATTGAAGACTAGCATTTACGCGGTTGACTTCAGCTCAATGTCGCCGGCATTTCGTGAGAGTTACTATCACCCGAGGTACCGCGTCGAAGCAGCATTCCTTAAAGCAGAATATCCTACAACCATTCGAGAGACGACATGGATCATAAGAAAAACAAGAGCAAAAGATATTTGCTAATGACGCATTACGCACATCGTATTTACTGACAACTTAGGCTCCCCTACTTTCAACCAGTGTCAGGCCTGTTCATGAAACACGCTTGCGGAGACGCCCACCTACTTCACCTTCACGAAGAAAATACTCTAGTTTTCCACACAACCAGGATCCCTGCAGCAGGCATGCATGAACAAGTGCCCCGTGAAAATTTGAAAAACTGTGGTTGTCACCTTCGGGTGCACTGTGTCAAGAACGGGCCAGAGATTTGACATAGCGCATTTAAGAACGCCTATTTAATAGAGACAATAGGGCAGAACGCTAAAGATAACTTAACAGCCCTGCTCCAAATTGGAATATACGTGCAAGCGAAGCTTGACGCGTACATGGCTTTTTCTTTTTTCCTTTACTTTCTTTATTTCTTGCTCTCTTCCTTCTCTTCCCCATTGCTCTTTCCTTCGTTACTTTTTTCTGGTGCCTTTGTTATTTGTTTCCTACTTTCATTTTTTTCTTTCATTCTTACCGTTCATCTCTCCTTCCTTCTTTGTTTGGTAGATGATGATTGTGGTTAGGAAAGGGCGCTAATTTCTGCAGCCCGTGTGGGGAGCACGGCTAAGCGTCCATGGGGGTTGGGGAAAGGGAGTGAAAAAGATAGAGAGAAAAGCCGTATTGGAGGACTCCGGAAATTTAGGCCACCTGGGGTTCTTTAACGTGCACTGACAACGCACAGTACACGGGCCTCTGGCATTTTCGCCTCCACCGAAAATGCGACCGCCGCGGCCGGGATCGAACCCGCGTTTTTTGGGTGGCAGCCGAGTACCGTAACCACTACACCACCGCGGTGGTGGAAAATCTCAACCATTCATGATGATGATGATGATGATCCTTCAATTTTGGCATCTACCCACTTGGGGGGATTAGCCAAGAGTCAGGCGGATTTGAGTTTAATTTACTAAGTTATACTACCTGAAAGATTTAGTCGTCCTTTGATGTTGAATTTGAATATTACAAATGTAGTCAATCAATGTTATAGAGAATAATGGAACAAATAATAAGGATCTAATAAGTGAACAAGCAAATCGATTCGAATCCGTAATGAACTTCTGCAGAGCAAGGCATATATTCCTGTTCGTGTGGTGCAGCGCGGAAGACCCGAATGAAAGAACAGTGCTTGCTAATGGAATGCCTAGATTTCGCAATGCCATCTCTATAGTACTTTTCCTAAGGTGGGTAAAGCGCCTGCATTCCAGTAAAAAGTGTTCAGTTGCCTCTGGCTCGTTGCAAAAAGCCCATAAAGGAGAGACCGCCAGACCAGCTCGGTGCATGTAGAAATTCAACGTCGCGATTCTACATCGCAACCTCGTCAATATTGATTCGATTTTCCTTGTTTGGCAAAATGACCTACTGCAAGGGTATTGTAAGTGCTGTAAATCAGGTGAGGATGCAAGGCATGGTGTCGACATCAATAAGGCGTACTTTCGGAATCTAGCTGCAGTAACAAACGCCGTATTTGGAACGAGATAAAGAACAGGACCTGCAATGGAAGCCTTAGCCAATGTGTCTGCCAATTCGTTTATGGCCAATCCTCTGTGACCAGGCAACCAAACTAACCATAGTTTTTGCAAATGATTAGGAACCAAAGTGCGCAAAGTTCTCAGAATGTGCGATTCACCTGGAGTAGTTAATGAAGTACACATTGCTAACGAGTCTGTAACTATTACCGCGGTAGTCATCCAGGAGTGAAGCTTACGCAAAGCCAATGTAGATGCCAAGAATTCTGCCACAAATACTGGTGTAATCCGGCAGTCTAACAGAGAAACTCCAGTCTAGTTTCTACTCCTGCCTTTTCCTCGCTCTGCGAAACATCCGTTGCTATGACAACTTTAGTGCCTATTTGACTCAAGTGATCCTGTAGCAGTCCATCGAGGATACGCCATGGAAGTTGCTTGGCATTACTGGGGTATACGTTGCCAAATTGAAATTTCCAATGAATTAGAACTGTTATCACTTATGGCTATGTCTGTGAGCACTATCTTTAGCTGGTCTAGCAGTTGTTGTGTGACAACCACCTGTGGTACGTACCTTCGGGGCCAAGAAACACGAAAAAATGAATCTGGTTGTCTAATAAATATATGTTGGTCTCGTCTTAGTGTCGATTCATATATCCTTAAGAAAGTTTGGACCGTTAAGATCTTAAATCTTGTTTCAACAGAAGGAATTCGCGATTCCTTATATAAGACTGCATTAGCTACGAACTTCGGTAGCCCAAGTCACAAGCGGAGCGCCTCCCGTTCCAGCAACATTAGCGGACGTAGCTTCCAAACCAGAGCACCGGAAAATAAGGCGCGTCCAAACTCCAGTATAGGGCGGGCATACGTACAGTAGTTATCAAAGAGGCTCTGCGCATTCCCCACCGACAATTACTCACCGTTTTCAGAATTCCCATGGCTCGAGCTGCTTTTGTTGCTGTTTATTCAATATGAAGACGCCAAGTCAGCTTTCCATCATAAGTAATTCCAAGATATTTGTCGACTTGGGAAATGTCTGTATTGGGCGACGATAGTGAAATATTCATCGAGTCTTGCAGAGGAAACACCAGTACTGCGCACTTCTCCACATTAAGTGTCAAACAAATGCTGTCTAGCCAATGTTCCAACGAGTCTAGATATCCTTGCAATTGCTCGTACAGTGACTGGATACTGTTCGCCGATGCAAACAAAGCAACGTCATCAGCGTAAACGTACGTAGTTACGTTCTGATGACGAGGAATGGCGCTGAGTAAAATATTAAATAAAAGCGGAGATAAAACTGAGCCTTGAGGAACACCACGCGTCTGTCTAAATTTACCCGTTGAAATCCCACTTTGTACGCAGTAAAACTCCCTGTCCAGTAAAAACTCTGTTATCCATGCAATGAAGTAATCAGGTAAGCCTACGTCTTTCATCCTTTCTATTAGGATCGGGTACTCTACGTTACCATAAGCTTTCGAGATACCTAGCATAACCAGTGCTGCAAATTGATTTTGACGCCGTGTCAGTTTGATTCTACTTTCCAAATCAACATGAGCACACCATATTGACATCCCTGGTCGGAAAGCAACTTGGCAGGGACTCAAAATTCCTTTCTCAGCTACATATTTTGTCATTCGTGCACGTAGTACCCTCTGAATCAATTTTACAAAGTTAGATCTCAGAGAAATAGGTCGAATGTTTTCAAGAGTGTACCCCCTGCTTTTATCTTTAATTAATGGTGTAACCTTAGCAGTTTCCCACGTGCTAAACATCCATGCTTTTGATAAGGAATAATTAATAGCTTCCAGCAATACCTTTGGAGCGACCTCAAAGAAAAGTTTTAACATCTTTGGGGCTGCTGCTGGTAATCCTGACATCACAGAAGCTAATTCATCCAGCGTTACAATTTCAAAATCGTCAGTACGACTCTGCCTCAACAAAGTTATGGGGAGACACGACGAGAATCTTGTCTCCAATCCTGTGGCAATTGTGTTTAAGAAGTCTGCTATTTCCTGTTTTGTAAGCACGGTTGAATCTATGTTTAACGGTCGTGGGATTATGTTCACTGTTCGTAAAAAGCGAAATAGAGCGCTGCTGTTACGTGACTCTGAAAGAAAATCAAAATGGCGAACATTATACTCATGTTTCGCTCTTACAACTGTTCGTTTGAACGTTCCAGTAATAAACTTATAATTTTTCCAGTTTTGGGGACACTGAGTGTGCATAAATTGTTTCCATGCGGCTTTCCGTCTCTTGTAGTCTCTTGAGCACTCGTCATTCCACCAAATCTGAGCCGCGGAGTCCTTGTTTCGGTTTTTTTCAAAGGATGATTTCTTTCGACAAGTGTCCAAGGTCATACAAATATTATCTGTATTACGCTGTTGTCCCTCTATTGATGTAAACTCAGCGCGTAGGTAATTTTTAAATTTACTATAATCAATCAGAAATTGAATTTTATCATTCATCGCATACCTTGGACATACTATCTCAAATAGGACCGGAACGTGATCACTGCTTGTACCCACATCAACTCTCCCATGATAATAAAGAGAGACCTGGGCCCGAAAATGTAAGGTCTAATACAGAGCTCAAGTGCCCTCGAAGGAATGTTAAGCATCCAGAATTATGACAAACAAAATTATTTGTTGTAGCCCACTCCCATAGGCGTTTTCCACACTGATCCGCTTTAAATCCCCGTGATATATGATGCGAGTTAAAGTCGCCAGCTAATACCATCTTTTTTCCGCAATTTAGAAGAGCTGCATCTAGAGGCCGCGTATCCAATACACCCCAAGGAAAATAAGCATTAACCACTGAAAATGTCTGACCTCCTGGAAGACTTATTTCAACGCCAAGAATTTCGCCATCACCAGACATTAACTGATACGAAAATTTCGGTTTGTGACAAAACCTTCTCGAAACAAAGGTGAGCAAACCGCCACCTCTCGACTGGCGATCTAAGCGAAATGATCTAAAGTTAGGTAAATTAACGCCTTTATCAGGAGGTAACCAAGTTTCTTGTAGCAAAATTAAATTCGGTTCAACTTTAGAAACTAAAACATTTAAATCAGTAGAAGCCGCGAAAATGTATCTGCAGTTCCCCTGTAACACTTTCATCTACCCTCGGACGACGATAACAACGTAGAAGCTACTGCCTCTTCCAAAATCTTGGCTGATTTGTGTTGGAGACCTTTCTTCGATTTTACGATTGAAGGGATATTGGTAGAATTCAAGGAGAAGCCCTTCTTTTCTGCGCACGTGCGTCAATGTCCATACTCGTAGATTCCTGTCTATCTGTATTGTTGTGATGGGAGAAGTGCGCGCTTGCTGCGTTTGGTGTTGCTGTGACCGCAGCATAGAAGAAGCGGCCACGAAGAAGCGCCGGCTCAGCACGTGAGGCAGAGAAGATGACGACGACAAGCTGTCGCACGAGACGAGAAAAAAAAAGAGAGACACGAAGAGTTGCACGCGGAGCGTGCAGGAGAGGCGCCATATTGGGAGAGAAGCGAGGCGGCGTTCAACCAGCGCGGACGTGGCACGGGAGCTCTCCACCAGGACCACGGTCGAGGCGTAGTCCCGAGTGCCTGGCGGCCGCCAAGAGTCGAAGTGTATGGCTTCGCTTGGCACCGCGCTCCCAATGCTGTCCACGGATCGCCTGACCAGCCGCCTGTGCCACCGACAGCACCGTCGGGTGTAGACCCGAGCGCTGCCCTCTTTCTCGGAGCCCCGAGCGGCGACGCAACGCTTGTCGCGACGCCGGTGCCCGACGTCCTCCTCGTCCGCGTCCCTGACCCGCACCAGTGCCGGCCACCTTTCGTCGACCAGGCACAGCGACGACCGCGAGCTCGCGCCCACTCTTCCCTCCTGTGACTCACCCCTCCTGAGCCCATCAGCCTCGGTGAGACTTTCGAACTATGACTTTGCTCGCGTGTTTCTTTGTGTTTCTTGTTCCATGTTCTGAAGTGCTGCGTTCCTTTGTTCATTGAGTTGGTTCGTTCCATGTCGTTGTTCGTGGTTGTTTTCATTTTTGTGTTTGCTATAAAATCTTCACAGAAAGCAGCCTCGCCGTATTCCTGAACGCGTTGCGGTCGTAAGACGCAACGTGCGTTCTCACCTAATTCACAAAGAACCTCATCACAATTGTCCAAGCAGCTACCGGTTTTCCTTGACAAGCCAGAACTAGACGTGCGGACCTCCTTGCATGAGGTCGTCGCAGTGTCACTCGTTTCTGGGGTAGTAAGTATAGGTGCACTGAGGCTATGACCCGCTGGTTGCGCAGTACCTGCCTGGAACATTATTCCCAATTGAGACGCTATGAGCCCGCCCAAACTCAGATATGTTCACGTCTTCTT
Organism: Hyalomma asiaticum; assembly: GCA_013339685.2. NCBI lineage: Eukaryota > Metazoa > Arthropoda > Arachnida > Ixodida > Ixodidae > Hyalomma > Hyalomma asiaticum. The sequence continues at coordinate 140,104,214 of CM023484.1, read as the reverse complement.
CGAATGCCGAGCGTACAGTGAAGAGCGTGTACGTGTTGTTGTTGTTACAGGCGCGCGCCTTGCGCTCTGTCTACTTCTTCATGCACATAAAGCCCACCGATTTAAATGGCGCGTGTAATGAACCGGCTGTGACATGACAATCAATAAAACGAAACGGAAAGTGGCTGAATCGGTTAACGCGCTGGCTTGGCAACCCGCCGGATGGTGGTTCGAATCCGCTACAAATTAAGTCGGTTCGCGCCTGTCTCCGGCAGTAACTGGTCACTGGTGATGTGTTACCGGCAACTCGTTGCTTTTTTTTCTTCCTTCGGTAACTGGTCACTCTAACTATTTAGATTTGCACAACTTGTGACCCTAATAATGTTACTTCTTACACAGTAACTGTAACGAAAAATACCGTTACAATTACTTGCTTTCTTTATAAAAATTAACAATTGTGGTTCGGTAATGAAAGGACGCTCTTTTCTGCAGCCATTGCGGAAAAACGGCTCAGCGCCCGCGAGGATTAGGCAGAGCGAATGAAAGTGTCTAAAAGAGAGAAACACCGTAGTGGAGGGCTGCAGATAGGTTTGACCAGCTGGGGGTTCCTTACGTGCACTGACAGCGCACAGTACACCGGCCCCTGGCATTTTCGCCTTCACTGAAAATGTGACCGCATGCAGTGACCGTGCTAGAACACACGTACTCTTCGTCCACAGGCAAGCGCCATAGTCACTAAACCGCACTAGATCCAGAGCCACTAGGTCATGCTTCACCCTAGACTACTGTGTCGCTGTGACAAGTACAAAGGGCTCGCTTATGCGGACCTGACCATTCTTTTCGTTGAACAAAGCTTCAATCAGTGACCACTGCGGCAGACTATAAACGAAGAATTATCCAGCAGCGGCACTCGTTAAAGGCGGACATGCAGTCCGCGCTTTCCCCTTTTTCGGACTTTCTTCATCCACCGAAGTGCAATAATGCGCCAACGATTTTGGAAATGATCTCAACAAAATGGCGATGCTCCCGAAGGTGAAGAAGAGCTTTAACCAACGGGATAAGGGAATCCAACCAGTGCACCGTGTGGACGTCCGTTTAGTAAAGGACGCGACGTATTCGTTATCGAGAGAAGGAATGTCTGGGTTGCTAAGATTATAGAATAACTCATCCTAAATTACATGAGATTTTGCATATAAATTCGGCAAAAGCTAGGGTGCATCAACAAAGACGCTCGAAAATGAGGCGAACGCAGCGATGGTTGGCGCTGGTCTTGGTTGTGCCCCCTTGCATGTTCCCTTCGTCTACAATGTCCTACAACATGCAGTTTTGAATATTGACATATCTTCGTGGGTTTGTATTAAATAAATGGAACCTTTGCTGCTTCTGAAAAAGGAATGAGACCTTAAAAGGGTTGTCTACGACTCGGAATTTTTTTTTAATTGTGGTAAAGATGGGCAGATCGTGCGTCACATTTACGGGAACGAGCACGCTCTTACCGCACAAAAAAGGAATTATGTTTTTAATTTTCCTTTGAAAAAGGTGCAAAAGACGCCGCTAGTGACACTCAACAGCGTGTTTGTCAATTTCCAAGTGTGCAAGAACAAACCGGCACAGGCATACATATTCTGCTGAAAAACAATTATGTATGTCTTACAAGCCTGCTTCACCCTATGAGACACCTCTTTATAGCGTACAGCAGCAATTCGTTCTTTGTTTGTCACTGCTTTCGGGTGTCACAGGTGGCTCTCTCTTCGAATTCGTCTTAAAGCCTTTAATTCTTCTCCCTGTACAGGCGCGTAGTACTAAGGTTGTCATGCATGTGGCGCTGTATGTCCGAGGCGCACCCCAGCGGACCGACTTTCCCTCGCCTCTCCTCGTCACCTCTGGAATGTCGTTCTTGGAACAGGCTCCTGTTGAGAAGAAGCCTTCCGCGCCCGAAAGGGTTGCCAGGAAGACGACGATGCATCACGCCCATTACCGGTGTTGTCGGCGTGTGTACACGTAGGAAAGGAGTGACTTCGTAGATGAAAACAATTTCTGCTTTAATAATTTCTACTCAGTTTCTGTGGAAACCGCTGCATGCTGGGATACTTTGAAAGGTACGCTTTCTACCAAGCCAAATAACGGGAGAACTATGAAGCTCGGTAGACAGTCCCTTTAAAATCGTTTTGCCCGCACAGGAAGGACGTCATGGTGCCAGGCAATGTGAGATAAAAAAACAACAAAAAATCACGGCATATCAACGAAGTGAATGATGATGAAGGAGCTTCCTCCAGAGGTTTAATCTGGTAAACCATAAATGCTGTGTACACCTGCTCAATAATCGTGATATAATGATGTCAGACGAGAGTTGTGTCACGTGGCCCGAGCGGCTTCGACGTCCGCTTGTCGACGCCTCCGCGCCGCTTCTGCTTCGCGGGCTGTCAGCTTGGGATCCGTTTGTCTTTGCGCCCGCAACGCTTCGGCCTCGCGGGCACATGCCGCCTCCGAGTTCGCTTGTCGGCGAGCCCGTACTGCTTCGGCTGCGCGAGCCCTCGCCGCTGCCGCAGCCTCGGTGCTGGTAGTGGCTTTTGCTTGCAGCCGGCGCTGTCGTCTCTCTACCGACCTCGCGACCTCTCACCGCCGCTTCCTTGGCTTCATCGGCCCTCTAGCGGTCACCTTTCTAAGTAGAGCATGCGCGGAACGAGCGCCGCCTTGAGCAGCGGCACGCCATCTAGTGAGCGCTCTTGAAATCACCGGAGAGCACAGCTGTGCCTCTAGCGGGAGCAATGAGAACTAGTGGCTACGGCTCGACGGACAAGAGACAACCCCCCAGCAGGAGCTCCTAAAACGAACTATTGCTTGGAGATTCCTTAAAACTGCTACCCAAACAAACAACAAACATGTGAAACTGAACAAGCTTTGCCAGTTCTCGCTTAATGGCTCAAGCCGAGTCGGCTCATGGCTTACGAATAACGTTCTGTCTTCTCTCGTTTCCTCCTGCTTTAGTTTAGCGTCACGTTTCGTTCCTAATCGTTTAATGGCCTCACCAACTGCGAGCAGAGGGCGGCAAGGAAGAGGGTTCCCAAGGCGGTGCTGGTGGGACTCAGCAGCGGCGTCAGCAGGATGGCAGTGAAGGCCAGCCCCAGCGCCATCTTGCACACGCGAACTCCGGCCCAGGAGAGGAGGCAAAGTGCCGCCCGCGCCACCAAGCTGCTCGACTCGGTGACGCTGCCGCACAGAAGGGCGGCCGCCAAGAGCCGCATTGCCGCCAGCCAGGCGTCGTGCGAGGCTTCCTGCGCCACAATTAAACCCGAATGCTGTACTGGCAACAATGAGAGCGAACCGGGTCTTGCGAGCGCAGTCATGATCTTGTATGTGAAGAACCCTCCTCTTAGTGACACCAAGTTCAGTGCACACCACAGGAACTACTGCCTGCTGTACCTCCGCTGTTTTGCAAAAGACTGTTACATGCACAGAACCTAGCCGCGCAAAAGGTTATGAGCGAATTAGGTTAGTGCCTACCTTATGTTCCGCAGCCTTTCAATTGATAGCCAGCGTTCGTGTTTCGTCTCGTTTTCCTGCCCAGTGGCCTTACCTTGATGAATCCTTAACGTGCAGCCAAACTTTGTGCTTTTCTGTAGTATGAAATGGCGGGAATAGAGACTCAACTTTGGGGGAGGGGAATAAATCTTTGTGAGGGTATGCGCCACTCGTGATCCCGTGAATGTGTTTTCGTAACGTCACGTGATTTATCAGTACTTCACTATGCGATCTCGATGCATAGAGATATAAGACTTTCATATTCAAAAAAGAATGTTGAAAATCGTGTCGACATTTTGGCGCATAAAACGGCGGCTGTTACACAGCCTCATATAAAACGAGAGCCCCTTTGATTATCCTATATGCTCGTGGGCATGAAGCTGCTTTGCGAGGCACGCAATCGTAAGACTAATTAATACCCGCATTACGAACAAAAAGCGCTTGCTGTGTCTGCGAAAGCTGCTTGGCAAATAAAGCGATTGTTTAGTCACAATCATTACGGCAGATAGCGTCGCTACTGAACGACAGCAATAAAGACGTCACTTCCTAACGCATACCGCAATAAAATGTCTTTAAATGGAATCCCGCGATAGGACCATAATGCTTGCCTACGAATAACGCGTGACACTTGGTGCGTTCAGCAAGGCGGAAGACGGAGATTTTATTGCATGTGCCTGTGTTTAGCCAGAACAGCGCGGATTTACGCAGTTAATGCTCTGCGGCTGGGCCTAAATAATTTTCTTGCAGCTTTTCTTTTGGTTATGCATAACTTAAGAAGTGAACATGAAAAGCGATTAGAAAAGTACGCCCATTTTTAAAAATTACCATGCACTTCGTAGAAAAAGATTAATAACCGAGTCTTAACTCTCAAGAACAAATTGATTGGATCAGTATCTGACTCGTCATTGGATATTTTCGAATATTCATGCACCTTTAACGATGGCCAAACTCCAGTTGACAGTCTCATAGAGGGAAGGAGTAATTGCAGATGAGTTCGTTGCTACTTCATTAGGAAGCGGCGCTGGCAACTGCTGGTGAACGGATTTCACGCTTATTTCTCCCTCCTCGCTTCCTCCTCCACCGCTCATCGGTGCGATAAATAGTGCCATGGATGCCGCTGACCTCGGGAGCAAAGCAGGCGCTCCCCTTGAACCTTCAAGATCCTGCGGAACTTCCTATCTGTTGCCCTATCATATTGTTTCCTTTTACTTTCAGCATATTCTCATTAACATCAATGCTTCTAGCGAGGCATATACCTGCTCCTATATTTCCCACGCAAAAAGTCGCGAGTGTCTTGTGTCCCCGCATTCAGAAAATGGCGCTTTGTAAGCTGCTGTAAAGTGCACTGAATCACATCAAGCGGTCTTATGGGCCTTCTCTAAACGCTTAACATGTAGCGGGCCTACGTGTGTAGACCAGAATATGCAGCTCTCCTCAAGCACCGTCATGTTTTTGAGTAGTAGCGGGAATAGAGTCAAAGAACGATGGAAACGACCCTGTCCTTATATAATAACTTGTTTGCCGCCAGTGTTTGTTCATCACAACTTTCTCGTGATTTTTAGCACCGTCAACGAATGAGCTCAGCGTGAGCTCCAACGACGACTGACGACCGTAGTCGAAGTCTGCCATTTGCGAATAGCTGTTCAAGGCTGACGCATGTTTTGGCGTACCCGTGTGGAGTCATGTCTGTATTTGACTTGGGGTTTAGTTTGTGCATATGAGAAGCCTTTCTGACGCATCTGATTAAACTCGGTAAAAGATCGACGGCAGAGTGCGTGACTTGAGCTCACCGGTGAGGCCAGCGACGGCAGCAGCGCCAGCAGTGGCAGCGCCACTGTCTGCACGGGGACGGCATGCGTTGTGTACAGCAGCGCCGAGCAGCAGAGCGCGTACACCAGCCGGAACTGCAAACAATGGCATTCGTTGTAGATAGCGGTAAGGTTCATATGTCATCGTTATGACCATGACTTTTCACCCTCTTCTACTCTCTCTTCACTAAACTTAACTTCACTCTCGTCGCGTCGCCGAATAGAGTCATTGAACTTTTTGCACGGCATCGTCAGGTCTTCAGTTAAACTGTCAAATTACAAGGACTACAGAAATTTTGCACCCCAGCCAATGACGAGAAGCCATCACAAGTTAAACTTTAAGCCTTATTATGCTCGAACTAACATGTTCATGTTCGGTTTTTTTCCCCGTTCCATTGAAGACTGGCATTCATTACCTGGTTCTCTTCGCTCACACCCATCGCCCAACTTCGTAGCCGACATCCATGACATGCATCTGTAACATACCTTCGTCTATTTTGACATTTGGAATTGGTATCAGCTATTATGTTGCATCGTTTGCTTGTCTGGTATTCCTTTGTTTTATGCTCGACCTTGTATAACACAAAACTGCATTATTTTACCTGTTTGTATAATTTTCACTGCTGTTTGTTAAAATTTCGCTCTTGGATAGCATTGTAACCCCACTCCTGCCATAGCGCATTTCTGCGCTGCAGTATAAATAAATAAATAAATAAATAAATAAATAAATAAATAAATAAATAAATAAATAAATAAATAAAAATAGTGGACCAATCTTCACGCTGCTTGACTGCGTTAAAGGGACCTTGCAACACTTTTTGAACGTAGCCGTAAACGGTGCCTATTCGGTTGTGGAGCCTGTTGTGAGCGTGTTAGCCAAACGTTAGTACGCTGGATACAGCAGGGATTTCGCAATTTGGTTTCCAATAAATTTGGAAATCGCGTACTCTCCCTTCCACGAATGCTATCACAGGTAGCACCGACTTCGTCGCTTAACTTGTTGTTCGGAAAGAAATACATTTTTTTTCCTCTTGGAAATCAACACGAACAAATGACCTATTCCCGAGAATGCTTCTGCGTTCCTGAGATAACTAACGCTAGTTCTACTTTAGGCCACGGAGGCAATGATCCTTCCGACGGCGTTTATTGAAAGAAGAGGCGATTTCGAGTTGTGTTTGAAACCAAGTCGCCATTTAGTGTTGTGCAGCGCACTAATATTTGGCTTCTGTGTTCATGGGGGCCTCCACGACTGATGTGCAGAGTTCTTAGACGACGCTAAATAAAGTGTGGCAGGACCCTCTTAAACGTATCTTGCAGCACTTCTTGAACACAGCCGGAAATCAGTCGTTGAGGCCCCTGTGAACATGTGAGCACAATGTTATTTCGCTGCGCACGCCAGGAAATTTGCGAGCCCCGCCACGGTGGTCCAGTGGCTAAGGTACTCGGCTGCTGATCCGAGGGTCGCGGGATCCCATCCCGGCCGCGGCGGCTGCATTTCGATGGAGGCGAAATGTTGAGGCCAGTGTGCTGTGCGATGTCAGTGCACGTTAAAGAACCCCAGGTGATCGAAATTTCCGGAGACCTCCACTACGGCGTCTCTCATAATCAGAACTGGTTTTGGGACGTAAACCCACAAACAACAACAACAAACAAGAACTGACAAATCATCCAATGTACGGTATCTTGATAACTACCAAAACAATCTTGCCTCGTGCGGCGTAGTCAGGGCCCTACGTCTGCTAGTACTACTACTGCTGATAATAATAATAATAATAATAATAATAATAATAATAATAATAATAATTGCCGTTGCGCGTGCAGTGCAATGAATGGTGCTTACAGTAGACTCGGCGACTGATCGGCGTGCAGACTTTGATTGATTTGTGCGGTTTAACGCCACAAAAACCAGCTCTGATTATGAGAGGCGCCGTAGTCCAGGGCTCCAGAAATTTCGACAACCTGGGGTTCTTTAACGTGCACTGACATCGCACAGCAGACGGGCCTCAACACTTTCGCCTCCATCAAAATGCAGCCGCGGCGGCCGGGATTCCACTTTTCTGACTAGGTCTAAAAAGCGTTGCAGGGCCGCTAAAGCGACACACATGTGACGTGGTGTAAAAACACAAGCAGACATTTCCTCTTCATAGTTCCTGTTTTTCGTAGCGAAGTTGCTTAAGATAGCCAAAGTTCGCCCTATCATAAAATATGGCCTTCAAATGACGTTGTCTAGCAACCAAGCGATGCTACATCTGTCAGCAGAACCTTGTATGACGTGGACATCAGGCTATATCACGTAATATGATGTCACAACGACACGTGCTTTAAAGGCGTGTGGGCTTCCTCCCGCCTTTCATTTAATTTGTTTATGCTTTCGGGGTTTTCACTTAGACACGTGACCGGCAGAAGATGACGATGAACATGACGATGATGAAGGTGGTGATGCAGGTGATGATGAAGATAATGATCGTTATGATGAAGGGGATGAGGATTACGAAGAAGAAAACGAAGATCATAATGATGAAGGTGATAGTGATGACGAAGGTAATAACAATGAAGCTGACGAAGCGAACGATTATGAATAAGGAGAATATGATGATAAAATGACGATGTTGAGGACGCAGACGATAAATTCATGTAACGCAATATCGCGTGAGATCTTTGAGCTAAAAATACCCACTGTCATGTCACATGTTCCCGCCGAATTCACGTGGCGCAATGCAACGTGACATATGCCCACCAAAATCAAGAACCGCAATGTCACGTGGAATTCTCCCGCCAATAAACGTAACATCACTACCATGTGGTATGCTCCCGCCAAAATATCACATGACTGTCACGCCACATGTTCCCGCGAAAAATCCCATGGCTATCATTTACGGACCTGCTTCTGCAAACTACCGGCCAGCTTTGCTGCGACCTGGCCTTGCGCGATATAGTGCTAGCTGCGTACAATTCTTTTAAGATCCGACTTCGCACATTCACTCACATAAAGAAGAAACGAACGCTCGAAACGCGAGCTTCTAAAATTCCGGCATTGCTTTGCGTTGAAGCAGACATGCATTCTCATTGAGTATTCGGAACTAACTGTTGTCCCCTGAGCGCTGACTGCTTAATGCAGATTTCGGATAAAGAACTAATTCGCCAAATGAAGGAGCTCTGCCTCGTTTTTTTTATGCAATGGTCCAACGGTGTTCAGGCTGATGGCTTTCTGAGTAAAGCTGACACCTGGGTTGGCAAGGCAGATAGTCCACAGTCTTCGCAGTAAATTACAAATTTTGCTGTGGCATTGCACCCGTTCAAATTCATTGTTTTAACAGCGAGTCTAAGCCAGCAGCCGAATGGTTAGTGTGTCAAAAAATTTAAAGAAATTAAAATAAAACCCGCCTCGGAGCTTCACACGTTGTCTAGCAACCGCTACCACAGCTGCCTCGCACCTGCCGGTGCAGCTGCGTTACAAGATAATGTTTGATGCTCAAACTGTGAACAGGTCTTTACCGAAACAATGCAGTTGTCAGAATTATGTTGCAGGCGCCAGTATTTAGCCTGCAATTTCTCACATGAAAGCTTTACAGTGGTAAAGCGAAGCATTTTGGTGGGACGCTGCCAAGAGGAAAGCTCTAGAAGTGAGCGAATTTGATTACTAATGTTTAATTGCAAATAAAATCGATCAATTATTTAAGCATTACAATTTACGCTTGCAGAGAAACTTCACAATTAAACATGAGCAACAAGTGTAAAACAGTGTAAAACAGTGTATTACGTGACTAGTGCGCTCGCACCTTGTCTCCTCGAAAACACAGGATTGAACTTCTACAAACAGCCAAGAGACAACTGTTCACATGCCAAGGTTGGTTTTACCGTAGTACAGAAGTGTGCAGCTTTGCTGCAGTATGCAAACGTTAACTTTTCTGCAATACGCGCGTATTGCGAGGCGAAGCGTATTTCAGAAGGTGGTGAGCCGCTTTTCACGCGACATAGGTGGGGGCGAAAGCTGTGCTGGTTCGTTACGCTTTTATTAGGAAAAAGTTGTCAGCCTAAGAGACCTAGCGCGCCTGTTTTCCGCGCTGATAATCATAAATTATGATGCATATGACACAGCGCATTTCGTCCCTTAAGTACTACCTTGCAACAATTCGATCAGTAGATGTCAGGTGCGAGTCGAATTCAACAAGAAACGCTGATCGAACGCTATGTAAAAATTCGAATGCTCGCATATTGATGTTTTAAAGCCACAGAAGTGCTCGCAGCAGTGCAAGCGCGTCTTCCGTGAGAAAGGGCGGGACATAACCAGCCGTGGACTGAAGAGGACTGATTTGGACGTTTTCTAAATGGTAACAAGTAATACGCTCACAAAAGTAATATGTCCTGCAAATATGCTCCCAAAAACCGTCAGTGGAACAGGGCAATCTGCGCACTAACGTATCAACAGTTCCTGGCCTTGGAATAACTGTAGTGACGATGCATCTGGGATATGTTACGTTTCCCCTTGCGGTATATATATATATATATATATATATATATATATATATATATATATATATATATATATATACTATCAGAAAGACACAGTGACAACCATAGGATTTATTCTGACGTTTCGGCTGGAGGCCAGCAGAATAAATCCTATGTTTGTCACTGTGTCTTTCTGATAGTATATTTATTCCGATAGCCAGGAAGAACTTTATATATATATATATATATATATATATATATATATATTTATATATATATATATATATATATATATATATATATATATATATATATATATATATATATATATATATATATATATATAAACGAAAGGGAAGGGGTCAAGGGCTCATGTATTTATTAGACATAACTTAATGAACCAACAACCATTCAAGCTTATAGGGAAGCATAGGGGAAGTTATTGAAGTTCCTAATTGTGGTATTGTACTTTTGGAGTAAGCAGAAAGGAATTAAAGTGGACGAAAAGACAAACATACCTTCGGTGGGAACCGAACCCACGACCTGGATAACGCGTCTAATGCTCTACCGCTGAGTTACGAAGGCGGTCGTCCCTCCGTCTACTTTATCTGGTATTTATGTATATGTAATCCTGGGTGTGTTAGCCAGCACCATTCGTAGCCATGGTGGCGAGTGTGGGACACTCTTATTGCCGGGAGACGTCACGTAGAACGTGATGTAATGTCGAGGAGGCTGCTGACCAATAAGTCCTCGTATGCTATATAAAGGCACTAAGTCTGCCGCAGCGAGGCCCAAACTATGAAATAACGAAAGGGAATGGGATAAGGGCTCGTCTGTTAGGAACAACTTAATGATCTAACAATGACAGAAGCGTAGGAAAGCACAGGGGAATTTATCGCAGCTTCTTAATTGTAGTATTGCAGTTGTGGAGTAAGTAGAAATTAATTAAAGTGGACAAAAAGAGAAACATCCCTTCGGTGGGAACGGAACACACGACCTTCGGATAACGTGACCGATGAAATACCGGTGGCGGTATTTACTTCCCAGTAAGCCATGCAAAAGGCGAATTCTCGCACGGGACACCACTTTTGCTTGCAGAATACGTAATGCTTACGCTCAACGCTCGGGAAGAGCGCGAAGACACACTAAACACGTCATAGGCTCCTCTTTTCTCTTACCAGTGAGAACAAATAAATATGCGAAGAAGTCCTTCCTCTTCGTAGCATTATTCCGTGCATACGGCACACTCCATCACCCATCTACATTCGGTGAAAATTTACAGTCTGAAGATCTGTAAGTTACTTCACCCTTAGCAAATGCTTATCCGGATGTGTTACAACAATGGCTGAGTTATATGCACGAGAATAGAGAACAGTGCAAAGTCGGCTGAGGAAAAGTACGAAAAGTGCGCCAACAGCGACAAAACCGTCGTGGTTCTGCTAGAGGGGTGCGCGCGCCAAACCACTCCAGAATGTAGTTGAACCGTGGTTATGCACGTCGGCATCGCACGCACCCTCGAACACACGATCATTCCAGATTGGCACCGGCGAACTAAGAGCGCGAGACTACCTGCTTGTTTGTTTTTCCTCTACTACGGCGCGCATGATTACAAAGCCAAATATATTTTACAGTCTGTGGTTCTCCTTTCAGGAAGGATGTGCAAGAAACAAGAGAAGCCTCAGCATGACCTGGACTCCCAATAGGCTTTCCAATTAGGCCTTCCCATCGGTCAACACGACATCCCGCACCGTATCCAGCCGATGTGCAACTGAGCGTAGCAAATTATACTTGGAAAGAAAAACAGCGGGCAGTGCAACTTACCGGGCCACTTTCGTAAAGCAGCGGCGACAGGGCAAGTGGAGCGCTGATGGCGAAAAGCAGAGGAAAAAGCCCCGGCTTAGAGGTGACCATACGAGGCATGGCGGCCTGTCCACGTATTCTTCTTCTTCTACTCGTCCAGTTGAGACTGCTGATGCCCATTTTGATTAAAAAAACGGTTGGCTGGTTGGTCCCTGGAAATCTTGCCGTCCCTAAGGTGTCGGCCACGCACTGAACGAAGATTTGGGTTGAAAAATAAGTATTAATAGACAAGAATAAAAAACAAACAAAAAGAGACGGCAGTAGAATAAATTTAGTAATCAAAATTACATTAAATGAATACTAGCCTGCAAAATATTATGGCAAGAAAAACAAACGGCATACTCCCAAGTTCTCAACTTCGCAACGTCCGGGACATACTTCCCTCCTGCAAACGCATCTGACCAGAACTACATTTACGCGATGGACACTTTTGGAAAACGGCTGCACGGAAGCCTCCAGTGGATGTGCGTTCTTGGGTTGCCAGTGCCTGGCGGCAATAACAAGCAGGTTTGGGGATATTCGATCAATCAGCTTGGTTGAGTCTACGGCAACAATGAGGAAGCCTAACTTAGCAACTCCTAGACTTCATTGTCTACCCCATTTACACTCGAACATACACATAAGCATGGTTCTGCGGGTGCATGTTCGCGGAAGAGCCTCAGAAGGTGTAAAAAAAAAACTTTGGCGACGATCTTCTTCTACTTAACTGTTTTCAACGACGGTAACCCTGAGATTTTCGTGAACTTTTCGCTGATTTGCGTTGACGATTGGTGATTTAAAGCTATGCGTGGCTGGTACCCGCATAGTCCTGGCTCATACCAGTTTGCACAAAGCAGGTTTGAGTCACGAGTGACTCCTTTCATTTCTATTTGTACGTGTGCCGCATACCCTTGAGCCCCTGCCTCGTACTCGGGTATGCAGTGAGAGTATGAGCTGCACGTGATTTTATTGCAGTTAGTCGCGATGTAACTGACGAGCGTATCACCTTACTCTTTCATGCCATTTTTGGTATACAGCGAAGGAAGACGAAGCGAGTGTTTATTTTATTTAGGTTTCATAACATCCAGGACAATCGTCCACAGACATTTACTTCCGTTTCGCTGGCAGGAATGTTCTCGCTGAGGAAGAGTGCCACTAGATGCTGGCGCCATAAAAGAATGAGTTATTGAGATTATTGAAATGAGGAGTCGCATGCCACTGGTACTTGTTACAGAGAAACTTCGGCGATTTTTCAGTGTTCGCGGACCTCAAGAGAATTTTTAATACATGTACTCCTCGGTAGTGTAATAATATCCCAGGTGAAAATATTGCAACTGGAAACAACTGGTCCCAGTTCAAGTGGTTTATGGTCAAATTCCCAGTGGGGACCAGTTGCCAGTGGGTCCCTGGAACTGGAACCAGTGGTTCCTAGCTGGGCCTGGTCTGTCTGTGATAAAAAATTGGCTGTAGTGGTCTGCAGCTGGTCCCTGTAAAAATATAACCTGATGAGGTTATTGTTTTCCAGAGGCTCCAGTGCAAAAGCAAAAGCTCAGGTACTCATGAAATATTTATTCCATGTACTTTTACAATGCAGCATTATTCTGCTTTTTCAGTGACTTTCTGCAGTCCTGGATCTTCTCCGTCAGGAGTCTAGGAACCGCACGCAGGGGCTCTGCTACATTTACTTGGTTCCTCTGCCCCCAGTGTTGTAGCGTAGCTGAAAAGAAAGGTGTACAGATTAGGAAGGTATCACTTTCAAGCTTCACATTTAGGAGAACAATGCGATGTATAGCATTTTCCTGGCTACTTTTCATGCTTTTCTTGCATAAGACAGAATTATGGCTCTTTGATTTGCATTGAAGCCGTTTGTGGCAATAGGACCTCAGCATTTGCAGCAGATGTCACATCAACACAAAACTAGGTTGACCAGTCTTAGCAGCAGTGCAGGGCCAGGAACAAAGGCTCATATACCCCCAAAATGCAGAAGTGTGAAATGAAAAAGGGCTTGTGTGTGAGCTTTTGCGTAACAGAATTATGTTCTTACCCATCCGAATTACAATTTCGTGCCATCATGCCTATAGGTTGCATGAGTTGTACACCTTACGAATATTTCTGGCAGATATTTTATACTGGGAAATTCAGTTCAGCATGACATGAACTCTCTGCAAAAGTGAGGTGCAGCTCAGAACATTTTTTTATTGTGGACAGTGCTGACGCCGCTATTACATTAATACCGTGTACACACTGTTAGGCCTGTGACATAAATGTGAGCTAGAAACTTGCTAAAAACAGCTGCCAACACACCAGTGGCGCAGAAGTGTAGCATGCATCACAAATATTACTGCTAGTTCAAAGTCTTGTTACGAACATTTTCACTATGCCACAATCAAGGGGATACAAATAAGTTTGTGTGCAGCCATAAAGTGAACATAGCTAGCATGCACTAAAGCATTATCGAGTATCAAACACGTAATGGCAGACTTCCATCCAGTTCACCTGTGATCACATCCACTTTTTCGGGAGTCAGGGCCTGCTTTGGTGCTTCGTTTAGCCCCCTTAATTTTGGAGCCACATTCCCGCTAACGCTCCGAGTTGCCAGAACGCTGGTGGTCCAAATTGCCTGTGCAGTGTCTTTGACCACCAGCGTTGGCTTCCTGTTCCGCATTATCTTTCCTGCCTGGGCAGCCGTTATGAGGACCCCTTTTGCAAGATGGTACTGTAAACAGTGCGAAGTAGAACAAATTATCTTCAACACAATGCCTAAACAATCAAAGCGTTTTTTCTACAAATGCCAATTCTCTTCAAATTTAACAAGCCCTAAAACAAGAACAAGGTCCTTGATCTTACAAACATTAAGAATGCTGTTAAACAAAATTTACTGCTAAAGTTTTTTAGCATGCAAGGGCAGAACTATAATTTCAAAGCAAGTTCAACTAACATGGAAGGTTATAGTGAACTGTGATCGAAAGGTCATACAAAGGCGACAATTTTACTGACTTTCGTAAAAGGCCAGTTACTGGGGACCATAATAACGGGCAGCATGTGCATGCTTATGCCATCAATAATTTGATATTGCACGACTTATATGGACCAGTACACAATTTCATAATCCCACCAAAGAGTGGGAAATCTGAGAGTGACTACAGCAACCTGATGTGTTGCCTGCTGCCCAGTCACTGCCAAGGTTTCCCCAAACATGTAATGATTATTGCCGTAAACATTTAAAATATCGCTAGTTTTGGTTTCTGAAGCCACTTTTTGTTGATGACTTCACAATAAGTCAGAGAATTTATCATAAGCAGGCAACGCTTGTGCAATATAGTAAGGTTATTGTCAAACTTTGGCGTTTATTTTGGTGGCTCTTTAAAATCAGCATACGTGAAAAAATTATCAATTTAAACAAAGTTATAAGATGTGCACTTACAGATCCGTTAGCCCTGTGGCTAAATTCTGGTTCCGAACCTAAAGAGAGCAATGCTATAATTTGGTAAACACTGTAAACATTTCTACATACAATATAGCAAATACAGTGAGGCCACCAGTAGTTTCTCAATTATGCTTGTAACACTGCAGCTGTTTTTTTATTGTAACAAGTACTGTAGTAGTCAGACACGGTGAAGAGATTGATTGTACGTCAAACATAGAAGTGATAGCTTTGCAAGCAAACACATAATGCTGTTGCAGTCAAATCAGTAAACCATGAATGTCATTTCTATACCTTTCAATAGCTAACACAACTATATAATATGAACATAAAGTAGTAGAGGAGCTCAGGGGAAGATGGATGCTTGAATCGATGAAGAGATCGCAAAATACGATTTAGAACAGGGAATGTCGCAGGATCCAACGTTTTGACAAGTGGGCTTATCTTCATCAGGGCGGCGAAGTCGAAAACGTTGGCTCCTGCGACATTCCCTGGTCTAAATCGTATTTTGCTATCTGTTAGTCGAACATAAAGTAGCACATTTAAATGCTGGGCTTTGAAACAAGTGGTCTTGCCTTACAATAGGCATTATGACAACATGAATCCAATATGACAATATAACTGCCAACCCTGCGCCACAAGGACCGCACAAAATAGCTTCAGCATTCTAATCACTAGACATCATAAATGTATTTGGCCAGTGAGTGCAGTAACACCTGCTCATATGTAACCTGTTTTAAATCTGAAAAGCAGTAAGTCAGTCAGTCAGTCAGTCAAGAACTTTATTAAGCTCAGGGAAACCATGAGCACTCATTCCATTCTCAGAATGCTTTTTTCCTCTATTTTTCTAATGTTTCGCTAATTTCATCCTATATTTACCCTGCAGTGCACTGTGTATGCAAACACAGCCTCATTTTTTCCAATTCTGTCTTGGAAAAGAACATGAAATTTAAGCATACTTGCCGTACTAAGCCAATACCAATGCACCTTATCAGCCCACTGAAAATTTCATAATCACACACTCAAATAGAACAGATAACAGTGTGGCACAGACTGAGTAACGTGTCAGAGCCTTCATACCATTGAAGATTATAAAAGCTAATGATCAGCTAGTGCTTACAGGGAGAGGACACTGTTTTAACGTCAGCCCAGGGGGGTGGCACATGCAGCTCTTTTGTAGCAGCAGGAGGTTGAGTGCCTGAAAGGATTTTAGGGTAGTTTGTCAGCAGTTTAACAATTTTAAATGTCAGACTATGAATGAGAGATCAGACAGATGAAAGAGGTGTTGACATTTCAGATCGTGATAAAAGTGAATACTTACAAGGAGCTGACATTGTGGTAATGTCAACACAGGGGGGTGACACATACGGCTCTTGTGCAGGAGCAGCAGGCAATTCAGTGCCAGTGCCTGAAAGAATGTTATCGGCAGCTTCATGTCTTTAAATATCCCAATATGAAATGGTGAGCAGCAAGACGAAAGTGATGTTGACATTCAATGTAGGCCTATAAAATATACAGCCACATTTACGTAGAGTAGGCATGCATGCATGCCTTTATTTTCGCATGTTCCAAATGAGGAACATTCACAAAATGCTTTGCAGGGCAAGCTGGTGCATGGTCACAATAAATTTGAGTGCAATAAGGATGGGACACAGTATATGCCTTGCCAGGAAGGCAACAAAGTCATTTTGTCTTGTTGTGTCCTGTCTTTTTTCTGCTCAAATTAATTTTGTCGGGGTATATTCGCATAAAACTCAATGCTAGAAGGTGGAGAGGTGCTAGCATTCTATATTGCAGTGTCTCATAACAGTTGACCATCTGCCCATATTTTAGTTCTGCTTTGCTCATATAGAAAAAAATCTTTTTTGTAAAGTGATGAAAAAAATTATTGGTAGCAATTAGACACAAAATATGCCTCTTTGAGAATATTCATCTAATTTCCTAAATGAGCTGATAACAAAAATTATGACTGCTTTCTATTCCATTCGATCACTGAGTACCATATTTTTCAGTGCATAAGGTCATATTGTTAAAAGTGGCCCTTGAATGGTCTGCTTTTAACAGGCTCTGAAATACACGTAGGACGAAGCTTACCTTCATGGTCGCTCAAAAATGAAAAATCCCTTTCGTCTCTGTGCAACATGCTGTCTCGGCTGCAGTTGTCCACTAAAATAAAAGGAAACAATAGAGAATTTATGTCAACCTCCCCAGTTTGAAACGTCCAGTTTACTATGAATATTAAGCATACCTGACAACTTACAGACCTTAAAAATTGGGAATAAAAAAATAAATGGTTTGCAGGGGGTGGGGACAAAAAAAAGTGCAACTTGCACATGTTTTTATTTCTTGCTTGTCAGGGCTGTGGCAACAGCAATCACACACAGCTAAGAATGATTTGCACTAGACCTTTTAGGCATTGATCATATTTGTAATTAAAATGCCCGTACATTGCTAACTGCATATGCATGCAGTCTGTAAAGCAAAATGCTATACGGCCCTCCCCTTTCCCATACCTAGCACGCTTCATTGCATACCACAATATTCATGCGGGAAAGCTAGCTTTGTGTGCACTAGTCACAATAGTTTCATTCCTTGACACGATGAAGACGACACAGTGAACCATAAATAACAAGTGTCAGAATAAATGCGGTAATCTCGACTTCCTTAACAGGAGTGGTTAGATGGGAGGGTTTCGCAGACAAGCTGCTGAGGCCCCTCAAGGCAAGAAAAAATATTTAGAATTGCTGTGCTTCATTATTTTCTCTTCTTTTCGCAGTGGGGTAAGGCCTGATATCGGGAGATTGATGGCTGTGCCCGTACAATCAGGGGACTGGTCATAAATCTGGATAGTTGGCAGGTATGCGAAGCAGCAATGAAAATTTTTGCAATGCTTAGCATAAAGAGGATCTGGTGCAAAGAAGCAGGAAAGAGCCCACAACTTTACTTCCACGTGCCATGTCCCAATTTTAAGTTCCAGAATTAATTTTATATATCTCATCACAACTGTGATGTTGATAATAACGTTAACTCTATAAAAAACCTACTTCAGTTACAGTATTCATTGCAGAAGTTAATTTAGAAAGAGAAGTATAGTTAAGCAGCTCTATATTAACTGTGGCTTTATAATATATGTGGTTGGTAACTGCTTACAATCAAATATTTTTGCCTCCAAGCAGCGCTGCAGCGATGCAACTTGCTCCATCAAAAACTCATTTGCCTTCTCAAGTGCTATGGCCTTTTCTTTATAGGCATTTTTCTCCACCCTTTCCCGTTTCAATTCTGAGGCCAGGCAAAGGGAATCATCTTCATCAGAAGAAGAGTCCAGAATCTTCTGATTTTGGACCTGGAAATTGGGCAAAAACATTCAACAGAACACATTAAACTTGCTCACTTTTTCCAAACCAACACTTTCACTTATCAGCTCAAACACTGCTTACTTGCTTTTGGTGGTCAGGTTTTTTTTTCAAATTCTTGTGAGCATCCTGTAAATGCTTAGCCAGGATTTCATCATACTGAGCATTTTTCCACCTTTTTGTTGGTTTTTCTTGCGTTTCCGAGATGCCTAGTTGAAGCAACATATAGTGCAAGTGTTCAGATAGGTCGGTCCTTAAAATATTCCTTGCAAACAACATGCCATATATTCAAACAATACAGTTAGAGCACATACCACTTTTACAGTTTTACTTACCCTTGCCTCACTAGCAGTGTCAGCAGCTGGTTGGATGAGCTTGATGTTGGTGACAGGCACCCTTTTTGCTGCCACCTTCGCATCCAGCTCATCGCGGTTTTCTGCAAATGAAAAGGCAGGTGGGTAAGACTACATGAAGTTTTCAGTGTACTTTATGTTTAGTTATATGGAATTTACAGCCCAATTTCATCGATAATTGATGTATATTATTTGAGGCAAACACTATACTTGCATCAATTGCATATAACTACAAAAACGAAGTGTACATCACCAATCAATCTGTTCAAATGTTTGACACACATTGCAATTCGCAAATTTCGTCCAGCAAGTTCTCAAGGCACGTTGCTAAATGCCTCAAACCACATGGAACTACTTTTGATATCAGTACTTGTGCTTAGATAAGCAATATAAAACTCGCGGAAAGAGAATGCACTGCAGTATTTATTTTAAAACAAATGCTGTTTAGTGCATCGAAATACAAAAATGGAAAAAGCCAATGCATAGACACAGATACTCATATAGATACAGTGCAGTTTATCTTAAAACATGATATATATTTCGGTGCTTATATAGGCCAAAAGTAATGTCAAGTTTACAGATTATCTAAATGATGATGTAGAATCCGCGGGCTCTGAATTTAGCATAACATTATGGCATAACAACGTGTCAAGCTAGAATTCGTAGCAATGCTAGTGAAAGATTAGCTGTCCGCTTTTCGCTTTCGAGCACTTCCTGGCACGCTCCTGCATTAGCGGACACAATCCACGGACGAGTCCGGATAGCAGGCTTGTCCGGGTACTGTATTTGATCGTTCAGCTACGCCTGCCTGCCCTTGGTGGAGATCCTGCGCCGCCGGACTATTGTTGCATGAACTCTCCTGAAGCCCCCGTATGGCATCTACACGTGCGCCGCGGCAGCCGTACAGTGAAATATTCAATCTACCGTCGCGACGAGAGGCACAGACTGGTGAGAAAGCGCACCACAAATTCAACAACACCAGTCAAAAACTTGTCGGCAAGCCAACCGGTATGAACTCACCTGCCATCATCAAAATTTGGACGTCATAGTTCCCAGTGTCTTCTCCGTCTTCATTTGGGTCAATCCAGAAGACTTCATATATCTTCTTCTTATCGAAGTCGTCCGGATCCGTCGGGCTGAAGTTAGCTATACTGCTCGAGTGCACCACGTGGAATCTTCTCGAGTCAAATTCGTCTTCTACAAACCTCACGAGTACGAACATCGCGCTGATCGCAAAGGTATAAGTATTAAGACGAGAATTAAGGGCACATAAACGTGTTCGCAAGCTCAAACTGCAGCTTCAAGTCGACACACGCACACGTTGTGGCTCAGCGAAGGAAACGGGCTTGACGAACTCGAACGCACACGATCTTTGTAGCCTTCCTAC
>CM023484.1:140031907-140083997 GCA_013339685.2 Hyalomma asiaticum | reverse complement strand
GTTACAACAATGGGTTGACCCTTGATATTATGGAGGCGATGCGCGGACGTGGGTTCATCGACGACAAACATCCACGATAAACTCCGACAGCAATGGGCAAGTTCACATCGATGTAACAATTAACATTCACCTGCTTATGCGAAGACACATTTCACTTTCATGTTATAGCGATCCCTTTCACAGAGGGATCAGCCACATGTTTTTAGCGGATTGAAGAAGGGCCACCCTGTGCTTTAGGCGTCACTACCTTCAACGCTGCCGACGCAAGCAGGCTGGCAGCCAAGAGCTAAATGGTGATGCTTGAACGCTCAAATAGAGAACAGCTGGCAAAACTCAATACACCGTAGAATGACATCGCTGCACTCATTTTTCTGGCACCAGCTCCATATAAGGAGCTGGTGCAATGGCGTAATGGCCTCCCCGCCATTATAAATATATTTATGATGGCGGGGAGGTCATTAAGTCATCGCGCACGCTGAAAAAAACGCCTGGATATTACCGTTTGGGTCTGGACACAGCTTTCATTCCATTATTTAAAATTATTGGTGCGGTTCAGAGCCAATTTAACTACCCTGGATGCTGCAGGACCGTCAGGGCCATTCGAAAATAGCGATATAAGAATATCGTGAAAGGCAGCTAGAGTTCCGCTTTAAAGGTCATCAGTAGCAGCATATGCATACGTTCTTAATGGTAGCCCGGAGAATAAATGCGTGATCGGTGGAATGCATCGCCCTTGAAACAAACCTGTAGCGCCGCCACTTCGCGGATGCGCATTGTGCCAACTCGTGGTCGATTTCTCGCTTTAGATACCCCCAGGGCAACAGTGGGGAGTCCTACCAGTGCAGGTGTGAATGTAATGTTCATGTATGTTTAACACCATCCTGTCAAAGAATTGTCTCAGAGCGTTCGCTAACTCTCATAAGTGTGTGAGATCTGCCTTAGATTGAACGAAGGGGGACAGAGTGATCCTATTCTCCCTCTCTGGCATCAGTGGCAATACGCCACCATGAAACGGAGGAGACATGGGCGTTCTCTCTCTGTTCCGCGTATGGGGAAGGACGAAGCAGTCGGTCAGGCTTCTCCAACGACCACCGCAGAGAGGCGAACAAGCGAAAATGAAAAAAAACCGGAAGACATTAACCTTTAAGAGCCTAACGCGATAGCTCGACGAGTGCCATCTGGACCATGTTTGCGTAAGCAACTTCCTGCGCCAACGCCTCCTCTCTGTGAAGCTGTTCGAATGGTAGAAACGCTGGAAGAGGGGTTGGTATTTGAGTTTCCTGGTAGGAGAATTATGTTGATTGACTTGATGGATTTTACGTCCCAAAACTACCAATGACCATGAGAGACGCCGTCGTTGAAGGCTCCAGAAATTTCCACCACCTGGTGTTCTTTAACAGAGAATTATGTTGCCTCTCCCATCATGCGCACCGCGGCACCGAAATTTCGGCGACATGTGCTCTTGAATGCTACCGCCTCGAAGCATTTTATCAGCAAAGCACCGCAAAAAGAAAAAAAAAACTTGGTGAAGCTTGCGCTAGTGGCGCGAGGATAGCGAAGATAATGAACACTTGGCTGGTCGGGATTTGTCTCCGGTACACCGGTATTTCGTCGTGGTCCGAGGCTTCATCATTATCATCATAACCACCAATACCAACATCGTGTTCTTGTACTACTACTACTTGCTCAGCATCATCTTTGCCTTCTTTTTCTACTAATTTTTCAACTTCATCTTCGTCATTATCTCCTTCAGCTTCAGCCTCACCTTTATCGCCTTTTTCTTTTGTACTACGTGCTCATCTTTATTTTCCTCGTCGTCGTCCTCCGCCTCCCCATCGTCATCATAATCTTCTTCTCCAACTTCTTCATCGCCGGGGCCTTGTTCTACTATTTGCTCAGCGTCATCCTCATCTTCATTTTCTTCTTTCTGTCATGTGCCATTGTGATATCATGTTACGGGGTATAGCATGATGTCGAGGCCATCAAAGGTTATGCTGGTTGATGTAGTGTCTCTTGATTCCTAGGAAAGGTCATTTTCAGGTCATATATCGTGCCACGACAAATTACAAAAAATATGTTAAAGAGCTTCTCCATTAAACGAAATAGGTCCGTTCGACGCCAAAGGAATGCACTGAGACATCAAAGTAGGTTTGAGCGCTTCAAAGCCGGGGCCGCGCGACGTCGTCGCTATGATGTCGCATGCCGCGATACCATCCGTACAAAAATTTTAATGCGCTTTTTTAGAAAACCTTTTCAACTTGCTCGATAGAATCCTATGGAGTTTATTTTGACGCCCTATGGAACTTTTCTATGGAGTTCCAAAAGTTATTTGGCCACCGCATTCTTACAGGAACATTAAAGATATTTTTCTATAGAACATGTCTATCGGAGTTCCTCTTAAGATCGTACAGACATTTTCTATAGAAAATGTATACATATTTGTTTTTGAGACTGTAAAGACAACTTTCTATAGCGATTTTCTATGGAGTTTCTTTTGGGATGGTAAATAGGAATCTGTTACAATAAATTTTCGAAAAAAATGCCTTTATGCCTCTTGCTCGCGACGTTGGGGGATGCTCGCGACGTTGGGGGATGCCCGCAACCAACCTAACGATAGGTCGAGCGCTCCGCTTTACATTAGAAAAGTTCAATAGTCCTGGGTTAGGCTATGGGATTAAAACTTGGTACGTCTCGCACTTGATTCCGGTACTCTACCATGTCGCCATGGCTGCGGTTGCTCTGGTTTGCAGAAATTTTAATTATATCCTAGTCGAAGTCAAGGTCACGAAATGAGTATATGAGAAGGAAATATAATGCAATGGTTCTCAATGGCAACAAGTTGAATTTCAAAGGTAAGAACACGGGGCGGGAGGTGCCAGGACGCTAGCTGGTGGGATTAGATTAAAATATTTGTGACAACAACATAACCATGGGAATTGGAGAAAAATATAGAAGAGATTTTTGCCCTGCAGTGGGCGCAAATAGCTCCATAATGAAACATTTTTCTCTGAGAGTTTTACATGTATTAATAAACCATCTCTAGACCCCTTGTAGAGGACATATAGAAATGCATTCCATACACAGGTAGCGTTAAGAGTTCTAGAGGTACTCCATAAGGATTACTTTCTAAAATTTAGCAGATATGATGTTATTACATCCCTTATAGAGCGCGCATGGTGCACCAGTCTGTAGAAAGATAGCGTCAAAAATTTTAAAGGTATCCTATGAAAGTTACTTCACAGAGTTCAGTAGATATGACGTAAATACGCTTTCTACTGTGCGTGAAATGAGCTGTTTTCATAGACAGGTATATTTAGACTCCGTATAATGGTCCTACAGAAAGCATTCTACAGACGGCGATTTCGTACTGAGTTCCTTTAGCTCTATAGGAACTCATTAGGAGTTTAAAAGAACTCTAAAGCAATTTTCATAAGGGCACGTTGCCGAGGAGGTTATTTACCACGTTAGGCACGGCGCAGGTGCGTGAGCACTGGCCTTGGCGTCTGCAGGCATTGTCCTGTCTGAGGTACTGGCGGATCGCATATGCGGCCACGCTGTCTCTGCTTGCAGCAGCAGTCGTAAAACGCGTCACAAGTCCATTCGAGGGATAACAGTGTTTTCGTACATTTGCTATGAATGTTTCCTCAAGATTTCGACTACATCAAAAATTACTTTAGTGCAATGTCCAAAGAATACGTCGTGAGAACCCACCTGCTTCCTATAGCGTCGAGACAGGAGTAAAAATCAAAGTTTTAGTACAGTCGTAAAAGAAGGCTGCTGGAATATTGATAATGCGTATCATTTATAACCCATGGTAGCTAGGAATTCTGGTTTCTACATGAAACTATGCGGCACTTAATAAGGACTGCGGCGATTTTGCGGGCCAAAAACAGGCTATGACTTCGAGGAACGCCCCGTGGCGGAGTGCTCCGGAGTGATTCTATCACCTGGCGGTCTCTAATGTGCGCCGAAGTCTAAACACACGCGCGCTTTTTGCATTACGGTCCCAGTGAAATGCGGAAGCTGAGGCTGGGATTCTGTCCCGAGCTTAGCAAGCCGACACCCTAGCTGGTAAGCTGCCACGGCACGTTCGGTAGCGTTTCACACATAACTGTTGCAGATAGTGTGTAAGTTTCATTACCCTGAAAAAATAGTGAAACGACGAATTGATCAGCTGTACTTTTTCCAACATTCCGCGCATATGAGACGTTATTTTCAAATAGCATGAAACCGAATATCAGCCATGACATTTACCTCTGCTTAGTAGCGATTTTCCACGGCATCGTTTGAAACATAAATAAACAAAACACTGCTTTCTGAGACTGAATGGGAAATTTAGACATTCATTATGATTACGCACGTACCATACAGAAAAAATAGAAAAGGCGTTTCCTAAATGAACAAGTGCGAAATAAGCATCCACCCTACTGAAAAGGTCCCTTTCCGTATTCCAATAATTCCATATTTTCCATACAATGTGCATAAGTTTTCCATATACTTGCCGTATATTTTCCATATTTTTCCATATGAGTCTTACGGAAACATACGGAATTATTGGAACGACCATACGGAACGTTTCAGTAGGGCAGACCACATAACTGTTTTGTGTATGCACTGACCAAAGGCGAGCACTCACTATCAGGAACGAGCTAAGTTGAAACGTCGAATTGTTTGCAGCTTAAATCTGCGCTTCGCACTCTTAACAGATATTCGCTTCAGTGTTCCATGTGGTGCATTGAACCGGCGCGTTCTCAAAGTCGACGTTAACCGAATAGGCAAACTAATTTCTTTACTCACATTAAACCACATACTTAATAATAACGTGCTCCTGTTAATAATGCGAAACACGTAGCGCTTCACGCAGTCGTTCCTTGTTAAACATTTAACGTTCGTCTATGTGTGTGCCGCGGCTACAGATACTTGCCACATAAGAAGTGACGCCAATAGACTTCAGCACATGAAAGGACCCCCGAACATACTGCAACGATACCAGTGGTCGTTGTTTGTGACATTGTGAAATCCTACAGGAGAAATTGGCGCCTGTTGTTTGGTGGGGACAACCTCGCACTCACGTGCTGCCACGGCTGGCAGCAACTCGCGTTGACTTGCAAAGGAGCCTTGAAGGGGCACAGCCTGGGTGGGGCCTTAAAGGGGGACGGAAATTTTTCGAACGTAGCCAGGAAACCATGCCGATAAGACTTGTACACTACGCTAACATATGATGCAGGTTTTACAACACTGTGCCACTGAGCTTTTAGATAAATTAAACTACACTGTTCAGAAGCTTGAAGACTCGTGTCTTAAGAATTATATAAGTATAAACCGTGTAAAGTCTCAGTTCGTAGTTTTTCACTCTCCTCATAAATTAATGGCATCTGCATTACACATACGGATAAGTAATGTTGAAATTAAACAAATAAGTTCTGCGAAGTTCCTAGGGGTCATTGTAGACTCGAATCTAAAATTTGATCCCACGTCGATTCGGTAGTTAGAAAAATTGGCTTCGGCATAAGGGCATTGATTAGAACGCGTTCTAGCTTGAGCATTAATACACTTCTCTCACTTTATCACGCTTTCATCCATACACACATCAAATATTGTATTACCACTTGGGGAAATACTATTACACTCACATATCTCGTTTAGTTAGTATTCAGAAGCGTGCGCTAAAAATTATCACCTTCAGATCCCCTCGTTCATCATCCAAGCCCCTATTTCTAGAATTGAGTGTACTCCCTGTTGTTTGCACATACAAAGCTAGCCTGATGGTCATGTTGCATAAAGTCATCAACCACCTCGTTTCTGTTGATGCCTTTCCAATTGATCAATTTATTAATAAGAATAGGACGAGTTTTGCCCTGTCGAATAATTTTCTGCTGCCTAAAGTCTCAACGAATTATGGCAAACAAACTGCCTGTTTCAGCGCAATTTCCATTTGGAACGCTCTCAACCCTGATTAAAAAAATTACAGCATACCCACGGAGTGAATGATGATGAGTGGGCGAAGCTCGGGATGTTCATCGTAGATTGTGCCGAGTTCCGGATTAATTTAGTTAACGCGTACGCTACGAATCCTCACGGTTCAACTATGCACAAGTGAAATCTCCCACAGGCACTTCATTGCAAGTCAAGATCCAGTGCATATATATATATATATATATATATATATATATATATATATATATATATATATATATATGGGTTGCGGGTGAACGCTTCTACAACGCGAGCAGTCGGTATTTCTCAATCAAGAAACTCGCTAGGAGACGCTGCCTGCGCCAACGTTGTCTTTCGCGGGTGAGGGCGCGTTCTCCTTCTTTGCGCGCTGGTAGAGCGTTCCTCTAAGAAAGAGCGTTTCCATAGCCAACGCGCGCCTTTCGCTCTCTCTCTGTCTCTCTCTCTCTCTCTCTCTCACAAGACAGCAGAGGCACGCGCCGGGTGAGAGAGAGAGAGGCACGTGCCGGGAGGCACGCGCCGAGGGCGAGCGCGTGCCTCCCGGCACGCGGGTTACGCCTGACGCCTGACGCGTGACATGGTTAGACTAAGAGGAGCTTCGCCCATAAAACATTATCATTCAACCAGTTTCGACGATCTTTGAAAACATACCTGCTCTCATCACTTTATTAGTACATCACTCCGTTCTTGCATTGCATTTTTTGATGTGTTGCCGCGTGCTATGTTGTTTTTGAACATATCTACATTCATCCCATTAAGTCATCTATCAATTGGTTTTTGTGTTCCAAATATTGAGGTTTATTTTTTCTATTACATTTGTGAACGTGTATTCAATTATTCCATGTGCTTACTATTTAATTTTCTTTTGTCCATTTCTGATAGGAGGCCCTCCCACAGTTTTTACTTTTGGGCCTCGTTCTGAAAGTGTTGCACCTTCATATATGTATTGTGTTCTGCTATTCTTTTAATAAACTTGACCTTGAACTGTACCCGCCATGAAATTAACAATTTGGTTTCTAATACAAACGGGAAAGGCCTGCCCTTCTTTCAGCACGTAATCTCACAGATTGCACGGACTACATCACTTGAGACTGAACTTGCATTGGCTGACATCATGATTGCAGAAAGATAATTTGCTATGCTTTAATTGTTCGTTTTAAGTTCAACAAACAGAAAATATGCATGTATGTATATTAATAACGCCGAAAAAAAATGACTCAGCCAGTTCCGTTCGCAACGTAATTTGTTGAAGGAGCAGGCGAGTTCCAGCTGCATTTGAAACCGAACTGCGAATTGCCCGAGGCGTGATGTGCAATAATATTCCGCTCATGTGCTCACAGGAGTCTCAACAACTAGCCGGCACAGTTATGTGAAGATATTTAAAAAAATGTATTGGAGAGCCCCTTTTAGGCAGCAGCGATGAGCGCGACGAGTATGGCAGAGAATGTAAAGGCAATGTCTATTTTGACAACATGTTGGCAGCCGATCGTGAGCGTCCAGCTTAAATATCAGCTACTTTCCCTAGATAGCCGGCAAATAAAGACTGCTGATTTGACTTCTATAGCTAGGTATCAGCGCAACAAAAGGAAAGAAGGATTCGAGTAGCCTCTGCTGCACCCAAGGAGAAAGATGAACGGATTGCCCTTTCCGCGTCTATCACACAAGCAAGCGAGAAAGAAACGCACACCTTAAAACCGCACTACTCAGCGTTACTGGCCTGTTCGACGCCAACACACTGCACTGCAACACTATTTGAACATGGAGAACGGGCCCGATCAGTCGCGGATGCGGCTGTAATGATGTCGACCTGATATTACTGCACTGCACGCACGAGGGAATCCGCAAGTATGCTTTGAAACACACCTGGAAAGTGTTTGCTCTTAAAAATAAATTACTCCACCATAGCCTCTATGCAGATGACATTACCTTATGGATAGCAGAAGGTAGTGACGGATACATAGAGGAAACTTTACAAACCGCAGTGAATATTGTAGAAGAATATGCCTCCCATACAGGATTACAATGCTCACCGGAAAAATCGGAACTCGTTTTCTACAACCCGACATGTAGGGGTCGGAAAAGTAGCCAGGAAAAACCTAACATTAAAGTCTTTGTTGGAAAAACGCAAATGCCTACGGTCGAAAGTATAAGAATTCTGGGACTCCGAATCAGCTCTAACGGCCATAACGGAGAGGCGATTAGATTACTTGAAACCAGTGCGCAGCAAATTATGCGTCTACTCAAACGAATTGCAAACCGGCACTATGGTATGAAGGAAAATAATAAGACTGGTACAGGCTTTTGTCATCAG
The DNA here is from genome assembly GCA_013339685.2 of Hyalomma asiaticum. Taxonomy (NCBI): domain Eukaryota; kingdom Metazoa; phylum Arthropoda; class Arachnida; order Ixodida; family Ixodidae; genus Hyalomma; species Hyalomma asiaticum. The sequence goes on along the minus strand of CM023484.1, from coordinate 140,075,731 downwards.
TCGTATTGTATATGTGATTCCGTACCTTAGACTGCAAGTGGCCGAGAGAGAAATGATTGACAGAATCATTAGAAGAGTTTTCAAACAGGCGATCGGACTTCCGATAACTAGCCCAAATGAGAAATTACTTGAATTAGGGCTTCACAACGCATCAGAAGAGCTTATAGAAGCTCAGAGAATTGTACAATATGAACAACTACCGCATAGTAAAACAGGCAGAACCATACTAGAGGAACTGGGTATAAACTACGCAAATCAATTTGGCGCCAAAAAGGATATCCCGTATGAGATCAGGAAATGTTTAGTAATCTTACCGACAACAAAAAACATACACCCCGACCATCATCAGGCAAGGAGAGCTGAAAGAGCGAAAAATATACATAACAACGTAAAAGATTTACCAAAAGAACATACGTAGACGCAGCCAAATACAAAGGCAATGACAACATGACTATAGCAGTAGTGTACTACAAAGGAAATCATAAGGTCAGCGGCTCGGTGAGAACGAGCTTTGCAGAAGAGGCGGAAGAAGCAGCTATTGCACTGGCCATAGCATCCACCTCGACTTCACTAATCGTTAGCGACTCGCAGACGGCTGTGAGAAACTTTGTACGAGGGCGAATATCCCAAATAGCTTTAAGAATATTGGCTGGACACAAAGACCAGCGAACAATAGATATAGTCTGGGCACCCGCTCACTCCTCCTTACCCGGTAATGAGGCTGCACACCAGACAGCTCGAGGACTCACAGACCGAGCCTCTGGATTGCCCTGCTCGAGCTGGGAGGACGATGAGCGATTTGAGCGGATGACCACTTACAGAGATATTACGCAGTATTACAGGCTAAGCAGGAAAATTTATCCTCCCGCACACTCGTCATTGAACAAAGGACAGGCGGTGGCGTGGCGCCTACTTCAGACCCATACGTTCCCTAGTCCGGCAACAATGAACCGCTGCGTGCCGGAACTTCATTCGGACAAGTGTAAATTTTGCAATAACAGGGCGGACTTGAGCCACATTCTATGGGCATGCCCGCAGGCCCCCATGAGAGGCGAATTCCCAGACGGGAGTGGATGGAATACCGCGCTCCACAGCTCTGACTCGCAATTACAAGCCCGCTTAATACGGCAGGTCGAAGAAGCCGCCAAGGCCCACGGGATCATGGCCGTCGTCTAGGTTGGGTCCCTCCCCCCGCGCCTGAAAGGGGAGGAGGATCTTTCTGCTAATTAAATAAAGTTTGTTCATCATCATCATCATCATCATCATCATCATCCACTGGGGGCACGTGTCTCTTCTTGCTGCTCATCAGGAGAGGTAGGCTCATTTTCTTTATTTGTTGAATTCGAAACGAACCAATCCGCGGATGTCTCCTTTATCGTGGATGCTTTTTGATAATGCGCATATTTCTGATCCCACTGACTTGTTGATATTGCTACGGACCCGTACCACCGACCGTCAAGCGGCGAATAGAGAAAGAAGACGAGGAGGACGTGTTTAGCGAGGCTTGCTCGCGCTGCTGCTTGATGGCCAAGCGCCTCAGCGTTCCTTTTTAAAATACAGCTGTGTATAGCCTGGCCTCTTGCGTCTTTCCACGTAACAATATTTTGCAGTGACGAGCCGCTGCTATTCTCAAGCAGATCCACAGCCAAGAACGCAGCGTCAGCTTCGTCGACGCGGCAGCCTACGGCGGGAGCCGCGCCTTTTCCGCGGTCGTCGTTGACTCCAAACAGAAAATCACCAACTGCGCATCGGTCCGCACCGACGACCCGGCGATTGCCGAGCAAGTGGCCATCGCCCTGGCCATCCTGGATGGCGAAAGGGATGTCATCTATAGCGACTCCAGGTCGGCTATCAGAGCGTTTGAGAGCGGCGTCGTCTCCGAGAAAGCCCTGCGCGTGCTCCGGAGTGGCGGTCGAGACGGTATCAAGCACCACGTACTTATATGGTTTCCCGCACACGTTGGACAGGTCAAGGGCGCTCCCCCCAACCTCAACGAGTCGGCCCACGAGACCGCGCGCGCGCTAACCGACCGCGCCGGTTCCGGGCAACGGCTTGGTGAAAACGAGGTTGCGGAGAACAGGGACGCGCCTGCCACGTACAACGAAATAACGAAATACTTTTACCTCGCGCGAAGACTGTACCCACTCCCTCACCCCAAACTTAATAGGCCTCAGGCCCTTACGCTCAGACTACTGCAAACGGAGACGTACCCTAATCCGAGCTCCCTACACGCCATTTATCCCGAGGTGTTCCCCAATGACGCTTGCCCCGCATGCGGGGATGTAACCACGCTAGCACATATGCTCTGGGAGTGCAAGGCAACGTATACTAACCACGATACTGCTTCGGCCAGGTGGGAAGCGGCCCTCCGCAGCTCTCTCCTGGCTGACCAGCTCTGGGCCGTCCAGCAGGCCCGCGGAGCGGCCGGCAGGCTTGGCCTGACGGTCCCGACGTGGGAGTCGCCCGCTGCGCGCTGACACGCGCCTTGCAGGACCACAATAAAGTTTTCCATCCATCCATCCATCCGAAGCCATGCTAGTCATCCTAACGGCACGGCGTGATCACGTTAAAACACGAGCAGAAAAAGTACTTACAGATATTGTAAGTCCATAATTATACGAAAACGCCAAGTATTGAAAAGTTCCGTAATCCGCCCCGGTGGTGTAGTCATTATGATGCTCGGCTGCTGACCCAAACAACGCGGGTTCGATCCGGGCCGTGGCGGTCGCATTTGCGATGAAGGAGAAAATGCCAGAGGCTCGTGTACTTTGCATTGTCAGTGCACGTTACAGAAACCCAGGTGGTCGAAATTTCCGGAGCCCTCCATTACAACTTGTGGGGCCGGGACCCGCGCGACGCCATGTTTTTCGTAGGAATGCCCCGCATCCCCCTTTCCCTGCTGGACGGAGCGGCGGCCGCCCGCTTCGCCCATGTGGTCTTAACATAGGCTGCCATTGGGCAGCGAGAAATTCCCAGAATGTTTGCGCGTTCTGGCGTTTCCGGTTTTGGAGTTGCCTCGGGAGAACACGCTGGGACTTGGAGAAGTGCGCACGTACTTTTGTGACCCTCCGCCCGACCAGGCCATCGGTCGGATGGCGTGCTTCTGCGAGCCACAGCGACCACGGCGGCGACCTGCGACCGACGCTCCTGTCTGTATGTTCTTCTTCTATTTTCCTTTTCCGAGAGCTCGCGGTCGCGGGTGCGCTAGCCGGGGTTAGGCTTCCTTCCTTGCATGGTTATTTTTGTGCGCTATTCGGTGTTTGCGTGTTGCTCAGTGTTACTGTCCTTTGTTTGTGTTCGTGTGTGTCCGCGAGTTGTTAATCGTTATCGTTACTCTTTGTTTATATTTAATTCGACTTATTCGGCCTTGTGTTATTTGTTTTGTTTTAACGTGTGTTTATTAAATTACCATGCTGGGAGAGTGACGCCTAATGTTCTCCTCCTTCGTCGCGTGCGACGGTTCGCGCTGCCCTGCCTAGAGTCGGGCCGCGGACTGGCGCGCGCGGCAGCGCGGCATGCATGGCTGAGACTAGCTAGCGCGCGAACGCGACGACCTCATTCTCTGCTCGTTGAGTGCTCGAACCCACTGCAGGGGGTTGCTAGCGGCGATGCCGCTGCTAGCAGTAGTAAGTATTAGTAATTAGAAGTTAACCCCTACATTTTGGCGCCCAACTAAGTGGGGCCAGGGGCCTTGCCCTTGGTCGCTCGAACGACGAGCAGGTGTCGGCAGAGTAGGGAAGTTGCGTTCGGTTCCCAGCGTCAAATGCGCTTTGGTTGAAGTTGGCCGTCTCTGCCGTGTATCGCGCGTATCTCTTTATTTGTCTGTTCATTCTTTTTTCTCTTGTCATTGTATCGTGGTGTGAGGAGAGGCAAATGTCGCTTCTCAAACGGATTGGTAACCCGCTTCGAAGTTGTGTGAGGCGAAGCGCGGTCGAGGAAAGGCGTGATGCAAGTTGCCACCGAGATGCAGCAGTTCGTTCTTGGTGGCGGAAACTCGTTGGATTGACCAAGGCCTCCATAATGCCATGGCCGGGAGATTGACCGTCGTGTCTCCCGTGCGACGTTCAAGTCGGTGAGTCCAACGGTTTTCTTTAGACTTTGCGTCGTGCGCGTCTTTCTTCAGCAAAATTCAAAACCAGTGAAAGAGTAGTTGACGCGCTATTTCTTGCCCGGGTCGCCGAAAGTCTCTTTTCTTTAAAAGTTGACGGCGCTGTTCGGTTGCACATGGCCGACTTGCACCGAGGGAGGCAAAGATGGCGGAAAGGCCGCTGAGGCGAACAAAGAAGTAGAAGGAGACCCTTCTTCCTTGAATAGCCCTTTGGGCACCCGTGTCTTCGCGCACGCAGAAGGGGAGAGCGTTTCAGCTTCCCCGCGGCGGGAGAGAAGGAGGCCATTGTGGCGATAATCAGCCGGCCGGTCGGGGGGAAAGGATGAAGGAGAGGGTCCATCCTCACCGGGCTCTCCTCAGGAATCTGGTTTTTTCTTTGTTGTTCTTTTGCTTTTTTTCGTTTGGCCCGAAGAGCGACGTAGTTGACGGCAGAGTGACCCATGTGTACATAATGTAAATAGTTTCTTTCGCGGTTTTGTTTTTCGCCTCCGGGAGGCGAGGCGCCTGAATGTGTTGGTACTGCACAGGGCGCGCGCGCGGCATCGTTGTCTGGTATTGCGACGAGCGCGAGTTGTGGGCCTGAAGCGGCTTGTGTAGCCGTGGCCTGGGAGAGAGAAGGGGTTCACTCTGCGCGGTCTGTACGAGCTTGGCCACAGTATCATGCCACCTTCGCGGTTAGCGCTGCGTGTTTACGCGCGTCGGCAGTGGCACCCCCCCCCCCCCCCCCCCCGACAGCAGAGGAGAGCGATTGCGCGCCCCTGTAGTAATTCTGGCCAGTCGTCAGAGCGGAAGACTCTAGCTAAAGTTACTGTGCTCTGCGATTTGTCACGGTGCAGTGTGAATGCTCAGCTGTCGCCGTCCCTTCCGCGTCTGTTCATTCCGTAGGCAACACGTTGTGGATGTCCCGTTTCGTTTGGTGTCACGGATGGGCAGTGTGCGTTCGTGGAAGGATCATCCGCTAGTGTAAGGTCATATGGCATCGCACTAGCGAAGACCACGTTTACATTGGTTACTGCCCGACGGATCTCAGACGGAGACATAACCTGACAGAGAAGTCTATCTTTTTCTCTCTCTACCCTCTCGCTAGCTTCTCTTCGCTGTCTCTAGGTTTTGTCCTAAGTGTTCCTTTCTGTTTACGTACCGTTTCTTTCTTTTTCGGTTTTGTTTTCGCTACTTTGAGAATGATTTCTAGCCTCGCGTTGTTTTATTGTTCGTAGTTAACTTGATTTTTCGTTCTTGTGCTGCGCGACTGTTTTGTTCTTTTGTTGTTGTTTTTTTGTTGTTTTTCTGCCGCGCTGATTTGGCGGCCGAAGTCTGCGTGTCCGGAGCGGGGCGGCGTCGACGGCGGTGCTGCGGACGGAGCCGTGGTCGCGGCACTTGGTGCGGCCAGGAAGTCGACAGGGTCGACGGCACGTGAGACCTGCCGCGGCCGGCGTCCGGAATCCGGGTGAAGATGCCGTGGCGCGCGCCTGCTCCATCGGATACTTGAGAGATTTGCCGCGGTTGTACTGTCGCGTTTGTTTCCTTGTTTTTGTTTTGGTTTTAGGGGTAGTTAGCGGATTTCGTTGTGTATTGGCACCGTCAGTATTGTTTATTTTTAGGGGGGCTTTTAAGGAGGGAGGGATGTGGGGCCGGGACCCGCGCGACGCCATGTTTTTCGTAGGAATGCCCCGCATCCCCCTTTCCCTGCTGGACGGAGCGGCGGCCGCCCGCTTCGCCCATGTGGCCTTAACATAGGCTGCCATTGGGCAGCGAGAAATTCCCAGAATGTTTGCGCGTTCTGGCGTTTCTGGTTTTGGAGATGCCTCGGGAGAACACGCTGGGACTTGGAGAAGTGCGCACGTACTTTTGTGACCCTCCGGCCGACCAGGCCATCGGTCGGATGGCGTGCTTCTGCGAGCCCCAGCGACCACGGCGGCGACCTGCTACCGACGCTCCTGTCTGTATGTTCTTCTTCTATTTTCCTTTTCCGAGGGCTCGCGGTCGCGGGTGCGCTAGCCGTGGTTAGGCTCTCCTTCCTTGCATGGTTATTTTTGTGTGCTATTCGGTGTTTGCGTGTTGCTCAGTGTTACTGTCCTTTGTGTTCGTGTGTGTCCGCGAGTTGTTAATCGTTATCGTTACTCTTTGTTTATATTTAATTCGACTTATTCGGCCTTGTATTATTTGTTTTGGTTTAACGTGTGTTTATTAAATTACCATGCTGGGAGAGTGACGCATAATGTTCTCCTCCTTCGTCGCGTGCGACGGTTCGCGCTGCCCTGCCGAGAGTCGGGCCGCGGACTGGCGCGCGCGGCAGCGCGGCATGCATGGCTGAGACTAGCTAGCGCGCGAACGCGACGACCTCATTCTCTGCTCGTTGAGTGCTCGAACCCACTGCAGGGGGTTGCTAGCGGCGATGCCGCTGCTAGCAGTATTAAGTATTAGTAATTAGAAGTTAACCCCTACAAACTTTACTCTTCTTTCTATCCCTTTCAGTCCTTTCCCCTACCCCCACGGACGCTGAGTCGTGCTCCCCGCATGGGCTGCAGAAACTAGCGCGCTTGCTTTAACTGAACTCAATTATTATACGACGGCCTTATCTAGATTTACCTAAACTTAGGCGTGTCGCGCGCTGCTTGTATTCCACTGAACATTATTTTTAAAAGGCGTTAATGCTTGCTCTCCTACACATGATGTTGGAAATTACGTTGACTCATGTATACTGCCACTGGTCGCTTCGGGAGATGGACCATAGAACAGAAAATTTAGCTAGAGGCGGCGCTTTCTAAAACGAACTTGTCTTGGTCCTGTCGCAAGTTGTTTGTGACTTCACCCGAAATCACGTCGAAAGAAAAGAACTGGCGGAACAAAAGAACACCAATTCTGGGAACTTGCCGGCGATTGCCTCCCGCGCATGTACGTCTCAGGGGCGGGCGGTCGTTGAGGATAATAACAATAACGAGCACGCAAAAGTCATGGAAGAGATAAGCTAATATAAGCGCATAGGCAACACATTACAAGAGAGCGCAGAAAAATATACACCAAGAGTCTGCTCACATAAACACGTTGCGAAGGAAAGAACAAGTTTCGGTTGGCGAAACTATGATACACTGAGACACAAGAAGTACTTTGAACTGGAATAAATCATCTCGGAAAATTTAACTCGCATCCAGAAATACAATAGGCGACCCCTTTGACGCGAGCTTTCATAATATATCGTTTGTGGTTTCTTAATCGCTGATACTGACACTTTTCCATGTGGCCTTATGGATGGTATACGTCATATCGGCCTCGTCCGCGTGACCAAGTCAGAGATCGTCCATCTGCCAAGACTTCATTGTTTTACCGTGCGCACCATCAGGACTTGAAATGAATCGGTGGACCGGACCGAGGTCCTTGCTAATAAGGAGGAAGCGCCACTCGTCTCGCCTCCCATTTGAGGAAGAACCTGCTGTGGTGAGCAGTAGGCACGTGTCTGACGCCATTATGCGAAAGGACGCGGCGTTATTTTGAGGGCACATTGTCGTCAAGCATAATGAAACCTCAGAGTGATCCGTTTCGCGCGCTCACCTCTTAACTTCATTGTGGAAGTGCGGTCCTTGGCCAAGAGATCACGTGGTCGACATTGGGAGCGCTAGGACTCTGTCCACCTCTGCTTGGATGACAATGATAAATGCAGTTGTGCGGACAGTACAACCTCAGCCGCAAAACAATTGCGGCGCCGTTTTGACACTTCCCCGTCAGGTAAACTGTTTACGTGGACAGTGGCTTTGATAACTCGGAAGCTGATTTGGTAAAACATAAGCGGTAGCCTTGGAGGTTGCTAATAACACAGAAGTACAGGTTTCAGCCACCGCTTTCGGGAAAAATAGTGATGCACTCAACCCAATAACGCAAGCAACGAGTAGAACACCTATGTTTGGGAAAGTTGCACAAGAACGTGTCTTAGCAATGTCTGCAGTTTTACCTGAAAAAGCCGCGATCTGATTATGAGAGACGCCGTAGTGGAGGGCTCCGCAAATTTTGACCACCTGGGGTTCTTTAACGTGCACTGACAACGCACAGAACGCGGGCCTCAACATTTCGCCTCCACCGAAATGCAGCCGTCGCGGGATCGGCCGCCGGGGCCGGGATTCGATCCCGCGACCTTCGGATCAGCATCCGAGTGCCATAACCACTAGACCACCGTGGCGCGGCACATCCCTGCCTTGCTCGAAAAATATTCCTCAAAGCGCCAATAGTGTGTATTACAATGTACTGTTCGTAAACTGCGTGCGGAGCACTTTGCGGGAGCAATGATATAGCCGAGGGTGGTCGGCCAAAGTGTAACAAAAGAGCTCGATTCGCCTTAGGATTGCCTTTTGTTCTTTTTTTTTTGTCAAGCGAAGCTTCTATGGCCTCAAAGTGTCGGCGTCGGGGCTATCTGTTAGCGCGGTTAACACCACTGTTGACACCATTGTGTTCACACGACTGCTACACGCCGACAGGGTATGTATGCTGGAGAGTCTGTGGTATAATGGGGTGCACCTTCATCTATATTAAAAAGAAATAAAATATAAGTTAAACAAAATTGCCTTGCATTCTTCCTATAGAGTGCCACTGTCAGTTTTTGCGTAAGGGTACCCAACGTCTACAGGTATTACAGGTTGGGTATGGTTACGCGTCAGTAAGGGAAAAGTTTACCTTCGGCAGCAGTATGATTTAGTTTAGCCCCGTGAAAAACACAGGCTGCGAAATAACTTTACGACACAACACAGCGGTGTGTTGTTTCGAGTGCTGCCGTTCTTTAATAAAAAGAAAAAAAAACTGCGCGTCTCACCCATCGTGGAGACGGTGTTGTGACAAGCTTTCAGGGAGGAAATTGCCTATGACGAATTATTTTGCATTCGCCCAAGCGTTACGAGTACGGTCAAACGCATGAGGAATTGCTGAACGTGCGCTAAGTAGCAATTTCGACAGCACAGTGGCGACTGAATGTATAACAACGAAACGCTGCAATTAGAGCAGAGAACCGACGTCACTTTTTTCGGTGAAAAATAAACGCTGTACGGCGTGCTGACGTGTGTATGATAAACGTCGTTCGTTGAAGTATTTATACGGGATCGAGAGAAGTTGTGTGCACAAAAGCACGTCCAGCGACAGTAGCACGTGTGTACGGTCACGCCCAAGCTTTGCGGGACGTGAAACTCTCGGAAAATCTACATTACCGCCTAGTCTTGAAACATAGGCTTGAATTAGATGTTCCACCCTTTACGTCGCAAAAATTTCTACCCACTGAAATGTTCAGTTCGAGGCTATGTTCTGAAGCTATGAGGTAGTATAAATTTTTCGAGTGTTTCGCGTCCCGGAAACTATAGCTGTTGAGTGTACTATTTATTACATTGGTATGCAAGAGCTTAACATTCATTAGAAGCTAAGCTGATGCTTCACAAGCATCATCATCATCACAAGCACTGTTGCACTAGGTTTGCATACTATATACCGTGTGGGAGGAGCCGACTTAGCCTAGTGGCACCTTGAGGGCCCGGATTCGATACCGCCTACCGCTTGGTAGGTTGCTTGCGTGCATTGTGCTTGATATGTATACATTTCAATATAAATCATGGACAAAAGGTGTTACTTACTTGCTAATTTTGGGTGCCTTTAATAAGATGTTAAATGTCTTAGGTGGTCATCGAGTGACATAGGCTGTGTACAATTCGAGCATCTGTGGCGCATAACCGTAAAACACCGGCCGAGCACTGCATGTGTATGAGCCACACGTGACTGCGGTATCGTTAATCGTGACGTATATGACGAGTACATCATGCTTGTTCACTCTGTATAAAACTGCGTTCCGTGTGTATTAATAATGTATAATGCTGTTTCTCTTTTTAATGGCTCTGAGTGTTTACACACGGGTGCTGCGGTCCCCTTCAGGCAGAGCACATCAGACTTTTGTCCTTGCATCCGAGACATTCTTGCTTGAAATAAAGACCCAGCAGAATGAATGAAAGAATGAATGAATGAATGAATGCTAGTGGTATGATCAGTCATTCATGTTCGTCATACATTTGTACCCTGCTTCACAAATATTAGGCTATGCTAGGTGAGCGAGGCGAAAATGACAGCCCCGACGTAGATAGATAGATAGATAGATAGATAGATAGATAGATAGATAGATAGATAGATAGATAGATAGATAGATAGATAGATAGATAGATAGTCACAGTGACTTAAGTTTGTGAAGCAATGCTTCGCGTTTATTAATGTAACGTGTGCCAACAAAGACACAAGTGAAGAGATGCAGACAACACGGACGCCTTTTCCGTTGTCCATATTATTTAGCTTACGCCACTATGAAGTCCAAGGTTCCCAAGTTAATTCTGCCTGCCTGGCTGTTTTAATTAGGAGCACCTCAATTTTATGCAGGCCTAGATTTTAGCACATTGCCTCAGTGGAAAGGCGGCTACCTCGCTCACAAATCGATATCGCAGCCCCCCTATTCGCCAACGCAGTGCCACAGGCACATGACTACTAGGCCGGGAATTAAATGTTCTTGTCTTACTTTATTCTAAAAATAAATGAAAAGTAACAACATGTGTGCCCTCAAGAGACGCACCTCGCTCACTTTTCTGGTGCGTCATTCCGGAAAAGAAAGAAGGACAACAAGGGTTGTTTACTGAGCAATCTCGACTGAGGGCCGCCGTGAAGCAGTTGTTACGTTGACAACGCCAAGAGCCAGGCTTTTTGTTTACGACATTAGAGCGTGTAATTCGCTCTCTTGGGGCTACTTTGGCGCATGATGGCGGTGTTTAGTAGCGCTAAGAAATGCACATTGGGAAATGGGTGATTACGAAGAAGAGAGAAAAAGAGGGAAGCCTCCGCATTTCGTGACGCGTGTTCATTTGTGCATGATTACTTCGCGTTAACGCCTTACGGGAGCTGCTGACTGCTAAGTTGCTGCTTTCTTTGCTGCCCTTTGATTACGCGACGTTCTTCGCCTCTTGCCTGTTTCGAGTGGAAAGTTACTCCAATGCTTTTCCACCGAACAAAGCAAATCATGCATTCTTCGCTGCGGACGAAACGAAGTTTATTACGGGTATGGTCAAAACGTTTTGCTGTCTTTAAACACATAAACGCCTGGGTAAACTGACAAGAAATGAGTCAAGCTCTAGAAGCGTAACGCATGTGGAGTTGTATTTCTCTCTTAACATTAGGGCCGTAGCACTTCCACGAACTCAGCAACCACTTCCAATATTTGGACAATAGGCTGGAGCGGGACACATGGAATTTGTTTATCACGGCGCTTCCGTGAGTGCGAGCTAGGCTGATACGCATCCTCCCCCGCTTCGTGCGTTGCAACCCTCCCCCCTCTTACAACACCCCCCCCCCTCTTTCTCTCACACAACCACCTTGCCGCGTTAAGGAGAAAAAAAAGAAAAAGGAAGGAAAGGCGCGCTTTCTCAAAAACTACACAAGATGGCGAGTCAAAGGCGACGGAAACTGTCGCGAGGCAGGCGAGCGAATTAGACATGCCGTGCTGGAGCAAAAGCACTTCATCGGACCTTCTGAAATCCATCTATCCATCCTGCTAGAGAGGACTGCCAGAGAAGCGCGAATACGGCGTGGGATTCCTAATATACAAAGACACGGGCTTTGACCACCACCATGCCTCATTTGCGCAGCTCAACTGCGCACCAGAACAGGAAATGGCCTCCCTGGTGCAACACCACGGGCAACACCTCCCAAGTGACCGAACCATCCGAACCCTGGACCTACGACGGTGACATCAACGGAGCTTCTAGCCGCGGATGCGACCACACGTGGATAGGAACAAAAGACTCAGAAAGCCTCTGGACTCGGACAGGCCACCGTTGGAAATTAAGCGTAGCGACTGTTAACCCGCGAACTCTTTCAAGTGAAGCCAAACTTGCTGAACTACTAAAGGAATTAAGGGCTAATAATTGGGATATCATTGGCCTTAGCGAGGTTAGGAAACCAGGAAAAGGATACTTATCGCTTAACGAAGGGCATGTTCTCTGCTACAGAGGACTGCCAGAGAAGCGCGAATACGGCTATGGATTCCTAATATACAAAGACATGGCAGGTAGCATTAAGGAATTCTGTAGCGTCAATGAAAGAGTAGCAGGTATCGTGATGAAATTAAATAGGCGGTACAAACTAAAGCTAATGCAATGTTACGTACCAACGACCAGTCACAATGACGAGGCTGTAAACAGTTTTACGAGGATGTAGAAACTGCAATGAACAAGGTACCCAATATGCAACTGTTCTGGGGAACTTCAGTGCGAAAATAGCAGAACAGGCGGTCGGGAACTACGGCGAAGGTGATAGGAACAGCAGAGGAGAGATGCTAGCGGAATTCGCAGAACGAAATCCCCTCCGTGTTATGAATACTTTCTTTAAAAAACGTAAGAACAGAAAGTGGACATGGACAAGCCCCACCGTAGAAACGAAAAACGAAATAGATTTCAAAATGTGCAGTGATCCAGCTATAGTACAAGACATGGAAGTGGTTAATAAGCTCAGAATTAGTCACCACAGACTAGTAAGGGCGATCATAACCCAAATATAAAGCGGACAAGGGCAAAGTTAACCACGCGGAAACAGGTCAACCTCGATGTCGTCAGGAAGAAAACGGAAGAATTTAGAATTGCATTTAAGAACAGTATGAGGCTCTAGGACAGGAATAAAATGAGGACACAGAGAAGATGAACGAAGACATTACTAAGTTGATCACCGAAGCAGCGGTTGAAGTAGGGGGCAAAGCAAGCACTGAGACAAGATGTAAATAAGCTCTCTGAATCTACTGAAAATGTAAGCAAACAACGCCAACAGATGAGAATAACTAACTCAAGAGACAGGATAGAATTTGCCGAGCTGTCTAAGCTCATCAACAAAAGTAGAGTCAGGGACATCCTTAACCATAACGGGAAAGAAATAGAAGCAGCCGTCAAAAAAGGAGTCAGCATCGAAACAACTAAAAGGAGGCTTTGTGCGGGAAACAACATAATGCATGCAGTGAGAGATAGGCAGGGCAACACTGTTACTAACTTCAGTGATATAGCTAAGGTTGCCTAGGACTTCTATTCTGAACTATACAGCTGAAATACGAGTCTCCCCACCATGAGGGTAATGAATGTCGATCAGGACACCGAAATTCCATGTGTCACTGCGGACGAGGTTAGCAAATCAATTCAGGGCATGTCGAGCGGAAAAGCAGCTGGAGAAGACTGCATAACCGCCGACTTGATCAAAGATGGAGGAGACTTCCTAACTAGAAAGCTCGCGACACTATAGACACGATGCCTCAAAACTTCAAAGGTACCATTCAGCTGGAAAAACGCAAATAATCTACTAATACATAAGACGGGAGACGTTAAAGACTTGAGGAACTACAGGCCCCATCAGTCTACTCTCAGCATGTTACAAAATTTTCACAAAGGCTATCTCAAACAGAATAAGGGCCAGACTTGAATTTATTCAACCAATAGAGCAAGCAGGGTTCAGGAAAGGATACTCCACCACAGACCACCTACACATGATCAATCAAGTAATCAAGATATTACAGGGAATACAACAACCCCTCTATATGGCTTTCATAGACTACGAAAAGGCTTTCGACTCGGTAGAGATACCAGGAGTTCTAGAGGCATTACACCAACAAGGAATATGCGATAACTACGTAAGCACAATAGCCAACGTCTATAAAGATTCTACAGCCACAATACTCCTTCCTCCTTAAGAAAAGCAGGAAGATCCCAATACAGAAAGGTGTCAAACAAGGAGATACAATTTCTCCAATGCTGTTTACCGCATGTTTGGAAAAAATCTTCAAAAGACTACACTGGCGCGAGACAGGGATAAGGATTAAAGGCGAATATGTAACTTACAATTTGCAGACGACATAGTACTCCTTAGCAATGATGGCGACGAACTGCAAAAGATGATTGAAGACTTAAGCCGAGAAGGCTATAAGGTGGGATTAAGGATTAACATGCAGAAAACAAAGATAATGCTATGTGGCACGGCGAAAAAACGTGGCTTCACGATCGGAAACCAGACATTAGAAGTCGTAGAAAAATACCTGTATTTAGGACGGCTACTTACAGGAGAACCCGCCCATGTAAAAGAAATCCACCGTAGAATAAACATGGGATGGTGCGCGTACGGGAGACATTGCCAATTCATGAAAGGAAATTTACCACTATCACTCAAGCGGAAACTCTATAACTACTGCACTTTGCCAGTACTGACATACGGGGCAGAAACTTGGAGCATTACGAAGAAGCTCGAGAGGAAGTTAAGAAACGCGCAGGGGGCGATGGAACGAAAAATGACAGTCGTTACATTAAGAGATAGAAAGGCAGGCGAGTGGGTCAGAGAACAGACGGGAGTCGCCGACATAATAACCGACGTTAAGAAGAAAAAATGGACATGGGCAGACCACGTGATGAGCAGGAGAGATAACCGATGGACAGTTAGAACGACGCAATGGATATCAAGAGAGGGCAAGCGTAGCCGCGGACGACAAAGAGTAAGATGGGGGGACGAAATCAAGAAATTCTCAGGCGTCAAATGGAATCTGCTCGCGCAGGAGAGGCAAGAATGGAGAGGATTGGGAGGGGCCTTCGTCCTGCAGTGGACATAAGATGGGCTGATGATGATGATGATGAAGCAATTTTCGCGCAGAAACTGACGTCAGAATGAAATGACGAAGGGAGACACTTGCGCAGCATTCGAGCAAGGTATTTAGAACGCAACTAACCTTAGAGAAAAAATGAAGTAGAAGGGAAGTTAGATTTCGGATTGCTACATTCGATCGCGATTGATTGATTTGTGGGGTTTAGCGTCCTAAAACGAGCTCTGATTATGAAAGACACTGTAGTGGAGGTCTCAGGAAATTTCGACCACCTGGGGTTCTTTAACGTGCACTGACATCGCACAGCACACGGGCCTCAACATTTCGTCTCCATCGAAATGCAGCCGCCGCTGCCGGGATTCGATCCCGCCACCTTCAGATCTGCAGCCGAGTGCCATAACCACTAGACCACCGTGGCGGGGGCCATTCGATCGGGATCAACGGCGATCAGGGTCAGGCTCTGTTCAGATTAAGTGCTGCTGTACAGTTGTTTTTAATCGCGATCATGCCCGATCCGCATCAAGATGTTCGCTGTCCGGCTCCCAAGTCACGATATAGCTGACACCGGCGCCGAAATCGGTCAGGGCTAGTCTTAAACCATGTAGGAGCGACGACCACTGTTGATGGGGATCAAGAAATTCCTCTCGGATCGGTGTCATGATCACGATTGATCACGCGCCCGAGAAACACGGGCAAAGTACAGGGGGAGAGGAGTGTCCGAAAGAGAGATATCTAGTTATTTAGCGTAGCCGCCGCTGGCAAAGGTCGACAAAAGAAAAGCCAAGGTTGTCTGGAAATACACGCCCATGTCATGACTGGCTCCAATGACACGAGTATGATGCCATAGATTCTTCCGCCCATGTGAAGCTTTGTTCGCTCTTGGGAATAATCAAAATTCGGCGTCAGAATGTGGGCTCACAGAGTGAAAACAAACATTTATCGTCAGCAAGCGCTGTGTGGACCCCAGCTGGGCGGCCTTTTTATTCCAGGTATCCGTGAGCCTCCGCCAGATCTCGTACCCATTCCACAGTTCTGTCTTGATTGCTCCGGTCTCGGTCTGATAGCTTGCCTCCTCACTGCTCTTCGGTTAGTGTTGCGGTACTTGGGTGTTTTAGGCATCCCCACGTCTTATGGCATGGGTTCTCAAACAACTTTGCCCACCCCGGCCGCCCACGCCGTTTTGTAGACATCTGTGCCACATTTATGTGGCGTTCAGCCCGGAGAGCAAGAATATACAAAAAGATGGAGTGGAGACGTACTTGAACCTGTAGCAAAAGTAACATTTTATTTACTGTTTATTTATTTGCATCATACCGCGGACCAAGAATTGGTCCAAGCAGGACAGGTACAAGAGGTAAAATAATAACACGAGAACAAAGGTCAACATGTCAGAATAATGCGCAGAACGAAAACATCACACTGCTTAGAAGTAATTATAAAGACTAGCATAAAAAATCAACGCAGGAAGGATACAAACACCAATGAAGCAGTACATATCAATGTTTTAATTTACAGCTAATTCGCTAATATCGGTTAGTTGGTTACGTTCTCATACCGTACGGGGAGAAAAAGAAAACTGAAAAGCATTAGTTTTAGCAAAATACGGGCTTAAAGAACGGCCTTGATGATGTCGTGTATGTCTCGTGGACTGAGGAGATAAATAGGCATCCTGGTCAAGTGCCAACTTATGATTAAGAAGCAGTTAAAGAAACTTAACGTGATTGTTCCTTCGCCTTAATTCGAGTTTTTCAATGTTGTTAACAGCCAAGAGTTCCATCGATTAATCGGTGAGTTTGAATTTCGAATAAACTAACCTAACAGGCTTTCGTTGTACCGCTCCGAGTTTTCAATGTTAGCTTTCGTAAAGGAGTCCCATACAACAGAAGAGTACTCTAGTTTTGGTCTTACGTACGTAAAAGAACTGAGTAGTTTATGGTTAGCGGGAGAATTTCTAAGCTTATGTTTTAAAAAGCACAACTTACGGAAGGCGGCAGAGCATATGTTGTTGATGTGAAGGTTTCACCAGGACAGGTCATTAGTTATTGTGACGCCGAGATATTTGTAGTTGGTTACTTGCTGTAGTGACGATGAACCAAGGCTATATGCAAAATTAAGCCGTATTTTATTGCGAGTAATGCAAAGATAAACGGTTTTTTGTGCATTCAAAGCCATACCACTTTCAACACACCAGTGTAACATGCTATCCAGACTTGAATTTAACTATTGTTGATCATTGGTTCAAGTAGCTTGTCGAAAAAGTACACATTCATCCGCGAAGAGTCTGATGTGCGTTCTCGGTATTTCAACATTAACAATGTCACTAACATAAAGTAAAAACAACAATGGTCCCAGAACACTGCCCTGGGGCACGCCTCATGTCACAGGAAGAAAGCTCGAAGTGTTCCTGTCTACCGAAACAAACTTAGCACGTTCCGTTAGGTAGTCTTCGATCCATGCTATAAATATGCCTGGTAGATTAATTTCTCTAAGTTTCTTGATTAATATTGCATGAATAACTTTATGAATGGCCTTACTGAAATCTACGGATATAACATCCGCTTGGCCGTTTTTATGTAGAGTTTCTGCAAATGAGCGAACCACCTCCGTTACGGTTGAATAACCCTTTCTAAAGCCACGCTGAAAGTTTGTTAGTATATTGCATTCCTCTAGAAATTGGACAATACGTTTAGATATGAAATGTTCAAGCATATTGAATTGAATTGAATTGAATTGTTTATTTTACAACAACAAGGTTGCGAGGATGACCAGGCAAAAAAGCGGCATTGAGCAGCTTGAGGGGAACCTGGCCACCTCATACACTGGGCAGCTTCACAGCGGTCAAATAAACACACGGTACACATAATGAACTAACTATAACAGAAAAACAGTAAACATCCACGGTCGGCATAAATAAACAAGGTTATTGTGGAAGCATTTGAAACAAGGGAAGAAAATTGGCGAAGTGTTAAAGACAAAAATATACAAACAACCGAAACCATGGTAGCACAAGCAATCATATAAATATGTCGCGTAGCCTTTTGAGCGACAGAGTTGATACACTAGGACCATTTTCTTTGTATAATTGATTTAAAACAGTAGGTAAACGAAATTGTAGCATTTGGTCACCATATGTAGTTCTGTTTTTGTTAACGATCCAAGGCTCTGAATGACGAAATTTATAATAAGAAGAATTATGTTGCCATAAGGATGCCAATTTTGTGAAAGCGTTATCAATCTTAGTTTTTTCTATTCTATACATGCGACAAAGCCTATACGTGTACAAGGATCCAATTCTTATAGTCCTAAGCTTTGTAAACAAGGGAGCAGTATGCCAGAGATATGGCACCCTGGAGACAAGGCGTATTGCTCCTTTTTGTAATACCATCAGCTTGTGAATGTTTTCAGCTGAGGTCATCCCCCAGACTAAAATTCCGTATTGAACTAGGGAAAGAAACATTGAATTATATAACATCATATTAATGGATGTGGGAAGATATTTACAATGGCGACGCATAGTACCTATTGCTCTAGATAGTTTACTAACTAAGTGATTCACTTGGCAATCCCACGACATAGTTTCAGAGAAATATACGCCAAGCGATTTGAAAGACGATAGTATTTCTATTGCAGTATCATTTATTTTAATGGGGGTTAGTTGAAATTGTTTGTTACGTGGATGAAACATCACTGCCTTTGTTTTTCCAACATTAATCTTGAGATAATTACTTGTCAAGCGTCTGATTGGCTCGATTTGCCATTTCAGGACCTAAGTCACCATCAAAAAATAGACTTGGATCGTCTGCGTAAATTACGCACTTAGCAGAGGGATCAACATTGACTATGTCATTGATGTACAATATGAATAGATACGGACCCAATATGCTCCCCTGTGGGACGCCTGTTCTAACAGAATTTAACTCCGGTTGGCCCCCGGCTATAGCTACGAACTGGGATCTGTGCTGAAGGTAAGACGCAATAAGGGAATGAGCTACGCCACGAATACCGTAGCGATCAAGTTTTTTAAGCAAAACATCATGACTGATAAGGTCAAAAGCCTTGGAAAAATCGAGGAAAATTCCCAGCACCATTTTCTTTTCCTCAAATTTTTGCAATATAAACTCCTTTTGGGTCATTAGGGCTAATTCAGTTGACCTGCCCTTACGAAAACCGAACTGTGCAGGACTTATACCAAAGTGGTCAGTAAACTAACAAAACCGTGCTAAAATCACCTTCTCTATACCTTTCGAAAAAACAGGCAACACTGATACAGGGCGGTGATTTGAAAGATCATTCTAGTCGCCTTTTTTGAATATTACTGTCACCTTTGCCGTCTGCATGCTACGAGGGAAAACGCCTGTTGACAAACACAGATTAAAAATGTACTCTAGGCAAGACGCAATTATGTCTATAACAAATTTTACCGGCGCTATTTGGATACCAAATGCATCAGTGGCTCTGCTATTACTTAATGACAAGAATGAAGAGATAACTTCTTGCGTTGTAACACCCCTTAGGAATAATAACTGCTTATTAGGCGAGTTCACGTACGAAAGGTCGATACCATCACATGCCTGACCAAGGGACAAAAAGAAATCGTTAAAAACATTAGCAAGATCAACCCCTTTTAATTCTTTGCCGTCTTTTAGGACTGCAGTAGTTTTTTCAAGCGCAGTCCCAGTTATTGAAGCAAGTGTCCTCCAAATTTTATCAGGGCGTCCTGCAGATGAGTTAAAGAGATTAAAGTAATAGTGCTTCTTAGCAACCCTTAATTGTTTTGTGACGTAGTTCCTGTATTCTTTAAATGCTTTTAATGCTTCCGGTGATTTAGTTTTCATAAATGAGCCGTATAACCTATCTCTCTTATTTATAAGCTTAAGCAGGTGCTTATCTATCCACGGTTTGCGACATTTCTTTGTCTGCTTTAAAGTTTTCACCGGGAAACATTCATAGTATATTTCATGAATAACTGCATAAACTTGTCATAGGAGGCATCTGCATTTTTTTCTCTATACACATCATCCCAAGTGGCACTGGCAAGACGTTCTCGGAATGCAGACAAGGTGTTAGTGTTCACGAGCCGATAAGAGAACGCTTGATGTACTTGTTTTTGTTTTTTAACGGCGGTAGCAACGAATATAAACACAGATAAGTGGTCACTAATTGCGTATACTAAAACACCAGGTTTTACAGAAGACACATCAAAGTTAGTTAAGAACAAGTCTAATGCAGTTTCACATGTTGCCGTTACTCGCGTAGGCGATGTTATAACATTTTGACAAAGGTGAATATTTAGGAGAGATTCTAACTCTAATTTCATCTTATTTTGAGTGATCATGTTTATGTTTAGATCACCTCCAAGAACAATTTGATAATTGCTATTGTTAACAAATTCTAACAGAGAATCTAAATACGATAAAAACAGCTGATAATTTCCCGATGGAGGCCGGTAGCAAACACAAAAAATTATATTGCTACATTTAACTACGACAGCGTCATAGTGCTGATTAGTACAGCAGAATTCAGAAAGAAGCTCAGAGGTAAATGAATTTGAAACCAGCATTGAAACACCTCCCCCACATCTATCACGGCGGTTCATGTAAAAGGATTTGTAACCGGGAAAACTACACACATCATCTTCTGAAGCAAACCATGTTTCCGAAAACATCACAACACCAAATCGACACCCCGTTCCGCCAAAAAAGCAGTCAAGTTCATCTCTCTTGTTTCTACCAGATCTAAGGTTAAAGTGTATGCAACTGAAGCAATTGGAACCGTGCCTCCGCATGGTAGTATCAAAGTCGGAGAAATTTACTCGGTCCATGAAAAAGAACACAGGTTAAAAGATAAATTGGCTACAAAAATTCAAGTGCTAGAGAGTTTATCGAGGTCAGTCGTGCAGCGGATGACGACCGCAGATTCGTTCTCTTGCTTTCGAACAAAAACTTTCCCGTTCGCATGCCACGCGAAGCGATAATCATTTGAATTTGCCCATTCTCTCACGTCACGCAGCAGTTTCCGGTTCTGTACGGTCATGTTTTCACAGACTGAAACATCAGAGCGCATGTTTCGTAAACCTTTGCGTTTTTCGATCCATCTGTCTCGCAGAGAGAGAGCTGTGAAAATCGGACGATGATTCCAGGTACTTTGCCTTGTCGCGAAGGTAACCTATGCACCGCGTCGACATCAGTAGCAGTCAGCTCTGACAAGCTCACCAACTTTGCTACTTCATTTAGCTTTGTCATGAGATTTTATTTATCAGTTACTGGTATTCCAGTGCACTTCAACGTTAAACTTTCTACTGCGCCATTCAAGATCGTTTACAGATGCCTTGAGTTGATCAATATCGCTTGGGTTTGCATTTTCTTCGAGCTTACATACTTTTCTCTTCAAGCTGGTTAATTCTTTTTCCTGGGCAACTTGACGACTCAGTATGTCATCGTATTTTTGGGACATTAGCTGCATTGAAGCCTTCAATTCTTCAACCTGCTGTAGCAAGTTGGTAAGAATGTCTAATTTGCGAGTCATCTCTGCCAAGACCTCCAAAAGGTCGGTATCCATCGCCGATTTAGCTTTTGGCGCTCTGCACATCGCCACGCCCTACGCCCACTCTCGCCTTTACTTTTATACGTTGCTTCACTGCAGCCAGAACAATCGCCGAGATGGTAGCCGTACTCATATTCGGAGCATTTCATGAAGCGTCCATCTGCGGGAAGGGAGTCACTGCAGGAACGGCATTGCATCTTCACTGGCCCACTAAGTGCACACACAGCGCAAAGAGTACCAAAACGCCAAAGCACTTGACACCAAAACAAGTATCAACACGGCGGCAACGGGGGTGGCGGTGGGAAAACATATAAGGAAGTCTTTAGTCCGGATAGAACCTGAGTTTACCAATCTGCAAAGGGTAGAATATAGATGTAAGGGGGCCATCCTTCCACCACCGCCGTCACCGCCCGTGTGAGCTGGGTGAGCTTGACCGTCGCGAGCGCAGCCAGTACAGCAAAGATGAATAAATGTCATAGGTGATGCACATAGGTGACGTTATCGATATCGGACGGTAATTATGTCGCTGTAAATGGTTGCCTTTCTTCTAGAAGGGAACAATACGAGCCCTTTTCCAATCATTGGGTGGTTTCGCAGTCAAATAAGTGAGCATTTAAACAGAAATATGACAAAGTGAGCGATAATTTCTCCATAACGCCGAAGAAATACATTAGGTCCCTTCTGAAAAATTCCGTATATACGGAAAGAGCATTTCAGTATATACGCTATTATGGTAATACGGATATCCGTACATATGGATTCCGCATCACTTCCATATATACGCTCCGTATCACATCCGTATATGCGCATTCCGCATTACTTCCGTACACTGCTCTCCATATCACTTCCGTTCATCCATACTCCGTACCACCTCCATATAATTTCCGTATATACACTCTAAACCAAAATGCACGAAAGTAGGGTATGCTGTTCGTCCTTTCGGACTAAGTAGGCTGCCACAGATTTTGAACCAATTTTGGAGTAACTGCGAGATTAACAGCAGCGGTTCTAGTTTGTAGTCCCCTGCTGTTCCCACTCGATGCTTTAAAAGTTGCCCTCGGTAATAGAGCATTCCAGGCAGAAGAACTGTTGAACCCCTTCCGACCAACCGAAACAAAAAGAAAAAAAGAAAAATGGACGCTTCCCATTGCGATCAGATTTTCACTCGATGTATCAGCATTTATATCAGACATACAAACTTTATCAGCATCTAATATCGCATATAGAGATCTCCCATGACTCCAAAGGAACATAAGTACGTACACACGCAAACATATACACGCAAGCATATCAAAGTAATGCACCACATAGACCACTGACCTCACGCAACCGTGCACCGACGGTCAGGTATATATACCCACACATATTACCTAACATGTGGTGCCGGTGGTAAGCTCCTGTTCAGCGCAATTACAAAATAAATATTCAGAGAACAGCCGTGCGGTTAGTGTTGCCTCTTAGATAATCCTGCACCACACAGAGCTGTTAAACAAAACTCGGCATATAGTGAGCGCATTTTTAATTGCAGTTTCTGTATAATTCTGTATTTCCGTATCCGTATCTCCGTATCCGAACCTCCGCATCCGTATCTCCGTATCTGTATCTCCGTATCCGTATCTCCGTATCCGTATCACCCGCGCAAATTGTTCTAATTCCTTATAGCTGCGTGAGGCCTCCGCATCGTCCTTCCATACTTTTTCCGCATATGTGTCATCAACATACGCGCTTCCGCATCGTCTATCACTCTGTCCGTTCATATTCCGTTCGTCATATGTCATGCCTTCCGTATGCTCCTTATCGCCGTATGGTATATCCATATAACGGATACGGAAGCAGTTCATTCCGTAAAATCCATTCTTATGGCGAAACGGAATTCCTTATGTTCTATACGCCTTCTTTCGCGTGCTCCGTATCAGTTCCGTAGGCTTCCGTATATGTCTGCATGTGTTCCTTGACATTTCCGTAAATTTTTTACGGAGAAGGTACGGAATCCGTATGTTTTCCGTAAGGCTGCATATGGATTTTTTCAGAAAGGGTATGTTGTCAGGACCACAAGATGATTTTGTGTTCAATTTCAAGATCATAGAAACAATGCCAGAATACGATGAGAAGCCAACGTCAGAGCGTTCGAACACTTTTTGAGGGCGCGCATTGAGACTTGTCCTAGCAAAGATGCTGTAAGAAACTTAAGATGTTCTGCAATGACTTTCAGATCCATAAATATTTTTCCGTTTAATAAGACCTGTGATATCTGCTTGTTGCTGTCCCTTAGGAAGTTCGAAAACTTAGTAGAAGCATTTATTAAGAAGTTCGGTAGGGTTCTTTTAAAGTGAAAATTCTTTGATTCACGTAGTGCTTGCGCCAAATTTACCTTTATCTCGTGAATAACACCAGATCGCGGGTTCCTCTACTGCACTTTTTTGAGCTTGCGTTTTAAATGGATAATTCTACGCGTAATCCAAGGTGCAGTTTTAGCAGTTCTTTTAGATTTCGTCGGAACCAAAGTAGTGATGCTGTGATGGCACATTTGGGTAAATCATTTCCATAGCTCATTGATATCGCCCTCATTATCAATAAATTCAGTCTAACAACTGTCGCGGAATTCTACAATAGAGGTACCGTCAGATCATGAATAGTCTTTGAAGCTTCGCAAGGTTGCGCGTTTGCGAACGATAGACATGGCCAAGGGAACAGTAACACTAAGAAGATGATGGTCTGACAGGTCCTTTTCACTCAATACGGTATATTCGTGAAGGTCACAGCTTAGAAACACTACGTCAGTATTGTACAAGATGATCCCAGCTTGCTAGTAGGCTGTCTCACCACCTGAACTAGTTCGTGAGTAAGCATGATGTCGAAGAAAATATTAGCATTCTTGTTCGATAAAAACAAATCGATTCGTGCCTCTGTCCCACTGAGGGCCAGTCTCAGGTCGGCTGGCGAGCCGACCTGAGACTGGCCAGTGCTGTAGATATTTTCCTTTACTCTAGAGCACGTAATGAAATGCGTTTAAATGGGGTCGTTTTTGTCCACCGTATTAGCCACTTACCAAGAACGGAACTGACGAAAATACATCGGTGGGCCTTGCAACCGCGAAGACGGGCCCGCAGAACCCACTTTAAGCACCTATGCATTATGGGAAAGGCTGTCGGGGATCTCAGAGTATTTGAAGATGAACAAGTGTCAAGTGGAGAAGTGCGGCGAAACAGGATGCCACGAGCATAAGTGCTGGTTTGGAATTTTCAGAGGTTTACGGCCTGTACGGCCCTATTTATGCTGAGGTGAGTTGGCACATAAGTTCTTTGCCAAGACTAGTTCTTCAATATGTTGCTCTGTATTTTTCTTTCCGAACATCATCCTCCCTCCTTAGGGGCCATTTTGGCTTGTGAAAATGAACTCGGACGGAAGCGTCGCCTCCCTCTTTTCTCACAGGGATTCTTGCCTCGACGTTCGAGCGATGCACATTTCTGGTCGGCGCTTCCTTGCTGTATCTGCAAGGGTTTGCAAGGCTTGCCTGGATAATCTCCATTTCTGAAAAAATCGGCAAGCTGCTTCAGAATCAGCCAGGATCATTGCTTCCTCTCCAGAGGTTGAGTTGCCCAGGCCTATCGCCGCTTCCTCTGCAGTGTAGATTTCTCTTACAATGCCAGCTGCCGTTCTCTTTTTGCCGCTGCACCGCTGCTGTGGACTTTAGAAGAAGAAAAAGATCTTTATTCACAGCTCACTGCAGGGGCAGGGGTTAAAGGCAATCAAGCCTGACAAACGCCCCTGTCCCTCCACAGTTTGCCACAGTGCACAGTATTCCAATACAATATATAAACAAAAGGAATTTGAAATCCAGGAAGCACGGACCTAGAAATTTGTACTCCTATAAAAAACTAAGTGATAAGTACACATAGAAGTTTCACAGAATCTACTAAAAGAGAAGTTATGTACACGAAAACATAATAGAGCCATGGAAAAATAAGTGGCAGAAATCAGAAACGTGAAAGGCATGGTGATTTATTGCAAGTTCCGTTAAAATTATGTGTGACTAAAGAAATGATTGAGCCATGAAAGAGCACCAGTTAATGTCTGAAATGTACGCATGTGGTTATTAACAAGTCCTTAACTTGTTTTTTGAAAGCAGCCCTACCAGTTCTGAAATTTATTCTGTCTGCTAGAATATTCAAAATATGAGGGACCTGGTATTCACCACTTTGTTTTCCGTAATCCGTTCTTAATTTAGGTGTTCGTTTTTTATGTCCTCGTAAAATGTAGTGAGGTCTTTTGGTGCACGTTTGTTCAGTAGTGAAGAGGAATGCCTGGCGTTGCAGCCATATCGCCAACGCTGCACGAGACCCGAGATGGAGACTTGTGCCCAGCTCTTGTCGAGACGCTGCTTGCCGTTCTTGGGTGCCGCCCTATATCTCGCCCTAGTCTCCATCTCGGGTCTCTTGCAGCGTTGGCGATATGGCTGCAGCGCCAGGTATTCCTCTTCACTGTTCATACAGTTTATTTTGTTGAATTATGCGAAGCAATTTTGAGCTTTAGTTGCAATGCGACGCCACTGTTTACTCAATGATGGCAAGCTATAGGTCATTGGCTCGCTCTCTCAACACGCTGCTGCAAGACATGTCGTAACATGGAGCACATTCGTGAAAAGCGATACGACGCAGCCATGTCATCTTAACTCGTCCCCAAGTTCTTGCTTGATGTTTGCGGGCTTCATAAGCAGATTGTACTATTCTCCGAAGAGTCGACGTTAACCCTATAATTTATTTGAAGTGCCACATTAGTGAATATTGCAAAAACCTCGAAAAGATTCCGCGCTGTTACGAACTGGAAATGTTAACATTCAATAACATGTGGTCCGTACCCATGTAGCCAGGTGCTGGATAGTCGCGTGCGTGTCCGATTTTGCTGGACGTCTGCTGAATATTGGAAAATCTATTGAAGGGACCCTGCGAAACTTTTCAAACCAGCTCAGTAAAGCGTGGCATTTGGTAGTGGAGGCTTCTATGAATATGTGCGGCAAATAATATTGCACCACACGCCCCGGGGGACTTGCAGTCTAGTTGCAAACACGGCTAGAAAGCTCCCGCCTTTTCTTCCATGAATGACATCACAAGGGGCAGAGAATACGCCCCTGAAATTTTTTTCGGGGCTGTTAATAATAGCTACGCATATTTTCTTTCTTGAACTCAAAAAGAACGAATGGAGTGGTCCTAAATATGTTGCAGCAGTCATACCAATACTCCGCCTGAAGAGAAGTAGTCGATGCACATTGTAGTTTGTTGAAGGAAGAGCACGTGGCTTTTATCTGCATTTGAAACGGAGTCGCAAGTTTCCTTGTGCTCGTTGGGCAGACATATTGCGCTGGCCCATTCATGGGAGACTCCGTGACTGACCGGTACAGCTTGTTGAAAATACTCGAAAAGCGCTGCAGGACCCCTTCAAAAAGGCACAAGTTTCTCGCATATATCGTTGGCAGTGTCGGCCTAAATTACAGCACGTGTAGCTTCTCAATGAGGCCCATTTAAGTCTTACAAAAGTGTCCCTTCGCAATGTATGCTGCAAAAGCGTGACGTAATGTATAACGATCGTGTGCCAAATATACAGCTGGCTTTCGACTTCAAGAGCCTCCGAAGAGCAACACAAGCTCCTAGTTGTTGAGCGCTGCTCTTAGTCTCGCCGCCATATATACTAGATTCACGGATTGTCCATAGTCTCACGTGGTGGTGACGATTAACGACCTAGCAGAATTAGAAGCGCTGACAGAACTGCTTATTGGGTGTTCACTGGGCGAAACTGTGCTCAGCAAAGCAAAAAGAAAAAAAGCCATGTGCAAGCCGATCAGTCGTTCTTGGACGATAAATGCTGATCAACGATGAAATGCGTCGGCTTTTCCACTTGCGTGACAGTAAATTGTAGAGCTATCACTGATGCTTACGGGTAATTTGAAAGATATTCGAACACACGCGTCAGGCATGCAAAGTTTATAGAACTGTCTCAATCATTCGCGTAGGAACATACCAGAGAAGCGCGGCGTACGCCCACCAACGGATACGTAACCGTTTCCTCTAATCGCTTAACACGCTGATGTGAGCGCGAACAATACCGAAATGCCTTCGCGGTTCCTGCAAGCCTCACATGTTCGTAACATTCTATTGAAAAGGAAAGCTCCATTGTCTGCAATGTGGTAAGAACAGCGCTCGCGCCATTTCCCTTAAGCTTAAGCCTCTCTTTTATGTCAGAGCCGCGTGCCACCGGACACGTCGCCCGATTCGCGGCACCCATCGCCTCGAAATGAGCGCTTTCGCATTGTGTGATAATTTCACTCGAAATTTCCTCCACAGTCTGGACAAATTTACCGCGCATAGAAAGCATTGCTTCCGCCTAAATGACCTCCCTTTGCAATCTAATCACGTGCTTCAAGTCAAACACGTAGGGAGGAAAGGACGCTGGCGGCCGTTGGGTGTCACAAGACACGTAGGCATTTCAAGCGTCACACCCATTTCAATGATGCCCACTGACTGCCACACGAGGCCCCACCCGTGGGTAGTGAGGTTTCGACTGCTTCTAATGTTTAGTAGCCTGAATGAAAGCCGCAAGCCTTTGCGACTTATCCGGGACTGCGCAGGCTAAGTGCGAAATAACGACGTGGACCGCCCATTTTATGTCGTCGTGAGCGGACAGTATATGCGGCTAACGCGAACGGCCCTTGAGGAACCCCTCAAGAGAAATATAATGGCCGTTTGTAATTGTCCCCGCGACAGTGGTAATTTACATCCGTGCGCGGCTTAAATGCAGAATGTTGCGCCGAGGCTAAGCTGCAGTGTGAATCAGGTAGATGTATGTTGCCAGGACGTTTCGTCTACACCTGGGCAAAGCTATGCGAGCTTCACTTAACGCGCGAGCGAGTTGGTAGGACGAAGTTCAATATAGTGCGATTTCTAAGCGAGGCAAGGATTAGTAGGCTGAATCAAAGATGATGGTCAGTCTTACCGCTTGACGCCGGTTCTATGAGTAAGGTGAATACTGCGAAGTCAATCAAGAACGCTGATTTTATTGATTTCTGGGATTTTGCATCCGAAAACAGAGATAATATTAGGTGTCGTAATAAAGGCCCACAATAAATAGAAACACCGTAGTGGAGAGCTCCGGAAATTTCGACCTCCTGGCTGGCATCCCACAGTACACTGGTCTCAACAGTTTGCCTCCCTCGAAACACGACCGCTACGGACGGGATCCCATCCCGCGACCTTCGGATTAGCAGCCGAGTGCTATAGACACTAAACCATAGCGCCTCCTCGCAAGGTACGGACCGCTGCTGAAGAAGCGAATTTCAGAGCTACACGCATGGCTGCAGCAAGGCAACGTCGGGCACAACAGAGAGCTGTGCAGAGAGAAGCCCAAACCGCAGCTCGCCGTCGACGCCGACCCGAGAGTTCGGTTATTTCTCGGGAAAATGACGCCAAGAGACTAAGATGGGCAGTTATAGAGACTTTCACGTTAACATAACGCAGTAAATATGGTGTAGTGGGTACTTCCCTACTAAGAGTTATGGCGCAGGGGATACCTACCACCTCTACTTGCGCTAGTTTCCTTAAGCGTTTAAAACGGTCTCGAAGAAGGTCGTTCCTCCAGCTTACGCTGTCACCCTCCTGTTCTTCCGCGCAGGCCTGGTTCTTTTTGTTTATTGTTATTTCTTATTCTGCACCATGTAATATGTTCTTATACTCACTCCTATCCTGGCCCTTTAAAGGGTGATATTGCTTTTAAATATAGTAAGTATAATAAATAAGAATAAATCATTGTGAAGTAAGTGTGTGGGCATTGATGTGCAGTGCTTAATGAGCGGCATTTGCGTGCGCATTTTTTCTGTTGTGTTCATGCTGTCAGCCCACTACTACATAAAAGCGCAGGCCCCTAATGAGAACGTCCCTGCTCGGGGATCTGAAGAAATCGGCCCTACTCCAAGCGCCCTCCGCGAATAGAAAACGTTGCAGCTCAGGGCGCGTCTGTTGGTGCGGTTTCCCATTATACACAAACACATTCAGACAAAAAGACAAGCAGAAACAACAAAATGTTGGCCGTGCTCGAATGTCGGCCCACTGCTTAACCATGGTGAAAGAAAAGGTTGACGCTCGGCTCGCCTACTTAGAAATTGCCCCAAACGATCAGTCTGTTCCTTTTTTTTTCCGCCGCCCGCAACGCACGAGCGTCTTCTAAGCACCTCAAGATCACAACCGTCACAACGGCACAGCAAACAAAACCTTCAAACCATAAACAAGAGAACACCAACCGTGGTACCTCCATGGTCCTAAAGGGTCCCTGAAACGTTTTTTTGACATTGCGTCACTGATTAGGCAACACAATTGTGAAATCATTGACACCATAAATAAAGCGAAGTACCATGTGCTAAGGCAGCTGGGGGCCTATTTCTGTCGCCTTCCTCCTTACCACTGCTGTTCCTCCTCAACTCGATCAGATGTGGAGTGCGCGCTAGCGACGACTGCGCCTTCCGCGTCAGCCGCTCTGACGAGCCCTCCGTAGTGATATAGCGCCCCGATATCTTTACTGAGGTCGCTGGCCTCGGCAGTGCTAGCTTCTGTAATAGAGCTCCGGCGACTCGTGTGTGCGCCGCCAGATGCCGCGACGATACCGTTGGCTGAAGCGAAGCGGCACGTTGTAGGAGCACGTTTTTACAGTTAGATTGCTTGTTAGGGGGCCAATCAGCGGCCTCCCATTCCATCGTTCGATAGGGGGGAGGGGGGGGGGCGTTTGAAAACGCATTCCGCTGCGATCTTTCGCGATGCGCGTGTTCAAAGCCTTAGTGTAAATTACACACTTTACTGTACTTGTGGGAGACTCAAACACCAATTCCTGGGGCACAGAAGAAGACAGATCTACCAGTATCTGTGCTAAAGCAACTCAGCTTACACTTGTACGAACGGTACGGTAACCACGTACACGTATACACCGATGGATCGACTACGTCCTCGAGTTCTGGCGGAGCGGTGGTCGTACCAGCGCAGGGAATAACGCTTCGACTAAAGACGTCTCATGTCACGACGTCGACGGCGGCAGAACTCACGGCTCTACGTCGTGCACTAGAATTCATCCGTACTGAGAGGCCGAGGAAATAGGCTGTTTTCGGACTCGAAGGCGGCGTTGCAGTGCATACAGTCAGCTCTTAGGCGCGGATGCCACGAGCAGCTGACGTACGATGTAATCGTGCTTCACCACCACCTCAGAAAAAATGGCCACTAGATTGACTTTCAGTGGGTGCCCAGTCACTGCGGAATCAGCGGCAACGAGTCCGCAGATGGCGCAAATCGGACTTGACATCATGAAGCGAACATTGTTTCAATTCCACTCTCAACCCTATTGAAAATTCTCTCTTGGTGGTTGCTGGAATTCGTGGTGGTTAAGATAGAAATATTAATGGATATGGCGGAAATAATGACGGATATGCTGGAAAGCGTGATGGCAAAGATGGCTCATGGTGGTGAATAGTGGATGCATTTGGTGGAAATGGTGGCTGACGGTGGTGATGGCGAACGTGTGATGCTGTACTGCTTGCTGGAAGACGGTGGCGTGGTGGAGTCACAGAGGTGCCATGATGGCAAGCTTAGTGGTTGTGGACAACGAGATGGTGGCATGGTGGAGGAATGAAGGTGCCATTGTGGCACACTTGGTGGCTGTGTACTGCAAAATGGTGGCGTGGTGGAAGCATGGTGTTGCAGTGATGGCGAGCGTGGTGGTTGTGGGAGAAGGTGGCTGCGTTAGCATACCTGGGATGGTAGTAATCATTGGCAGTAAAATGTTTAGGGTCTATAGTTGGTGCGCGATTAATGAATACGTTTAGAGTGCCCGAGATATGCGGGACTCGGTTCTTTGAATTGCGTGCGCCGGCCTGTTCGTCACTGCCGTTGTAGATTCTACGCCTATTGCACCTGAAACAGCATTATTCCGATCGAGCTGAGCTTTCCCTCTTCGCGAACGTGTGCCCTTACTAAAGGTAATGGTAAGCGCATATGTGCAACAATCTATGTTGAGAACACGCGCCAGCACTCGTGCTGCATAGGAGGACCGCAGCAGCTGTCCTGGAAGTGCGCGCCCCGATATACACATATCACTGGTCACTGGAAGTATGCTGGTAAATGCTGCAGGGATGTACTGCACGACGGCTACTCTTAGTTACGTGCAGGATGGTACTTATCATGTTCTGACAAACAGCGCTAGACAAGGGACGGTGAGTGAACAAGATGTGCGATTAAGGTGCTGAACTAACAATTATGACCAATGGTTTACTGCCGCAGGAAAATGCAACATCTGTGCAGAAAAACTACAAAACATAGCCTGTGCGCATGCAGGACGCAATGCAGAAAAACTACAAAACATAGCCTGTGTGCATGCATACTGTGTTGGTTGGTCTTATATGCAAAGCATTTGTTTATATATCCAGCAATAATAAAACCACTGGTTGTTGAGCGCCTTGTGTGTCATTCTCTCACCGCCCTGTGTCTCCGAGTTGGTGATACAGGTAATCGGCATGGTGCACGCACAGGAAAGAAAGAAAACGAAAAACGAGGAGAGAGACCTTGCTGTGTTTCGTTGTATCTGCCCTCGTTTTTGTTGTTTTTTTCCTGCACTGTGTACCATGCCTACTACGCTGTCCTCCTCTTCTTTTTACTTTTTGCTTTTTGCGTTTTGCAATCAATATTTGTACGACCACCACACATACGGCTCAACAGTATTAATTGCTGAATAACATCATTTTGGCTGCAGCTGATAATGCACAGAATATGCGCTACAGGGCAACTGTGTACTGTTGCGCATGCAATCTGGCGTTACACATGCAACATGAAGTGGTGCGGAACACGTTGGACCGAGGCCGAGGAAAACGTCGCGAAATGCAAGCTCGCATAAGTTACGTCATTTGCATAATTTACGGCAAATTTCAATTTTAGAATAGTATGTAAAATAAACACTACATTGCGTAAGCAGTTTTTAGCCTTAGAGCATTTGTTTCTGTATTTCCTTACACTGAAAACATGAGAATTGGTCTGAAATTTTGAAACCGAAACCGTAACTCGTGGTGTCGCCACCATCGCGCTATTGCTGTTTTTTTTTCTTCCAAACATGGCGGCGCGCTGCGGCTGTCGTGTACAACGTGGTGGCGATATTTGTTTTCGTACGGACGATTTCTGGTTGCGCTGCATCTCGGTGTATGTTTAGCGTTGTGCTCATTAGCTCCAGTGGACCTTCTTGAGCCAGTGTGAGGTGCGGTGTGTGATAGACTGAGCAAGCAGCAGCCGGCAGCGTCGACACCTCGGAGATCCTTTGTTGACATCCATTCGCCGAGGGCCGTGAGTCGTCGCGACACCGTCTGTCAGTGTGTACGCGGATCAGTGAGAAGCAGTGCCGGAATGCTTTCTACGTTCCGTGATGTGTGTTCCTAGGAAATGCGTTCTCGTTCGCACACATCGAGGGTCGGCACATCGCTTCTCGATCTACGGACGAACGACGCGGCTCGGCACAGCGCCTCAAGGCCGTCAGACGACGCAAACTGGAATCAGCATGTTTCTTAACTAAGGTAGGTGGCTGTGAATGCTGCGCTTTGTGCCCTATCATTGTTGTGTGCAATCTTTACAGCAAAGGAAATCGAGTAGCGTGGTGCAGAGTGCGGTGCCGGTAGCGTTAAATTGGCGTGTGCACGATGTGTGTGCAGAGCTTAGTCGCAACAACTGCGAAGTGATGGTCCGCCCGCGCTATCGTGCGTGAACATTCCATGAAAGGGTGCATAAAATTGTCGCCACGAACATGATCGTCTTGCTTTTTATACGTGTAACTACATGACTCGCGAAACGTGCCTATTGCTGTGGTTATCGCTGATGTATGCAAGCGTTCGTGCATTAACTGCCATTTTAGGGCTGCAAACAACTGCGATCCAAAGTCATTATGCAGGTATAAAAATGTGTTAGCTGCTATTAAAAAGGACAAAACTGAGGAAGTTCGAAGGATTATACTGCCTTAAAGGTAGTAGAATCGCTCGGCGTTGTAAGTGTGCCGCTTTGCTGTTAATTGAGAGGCTACGCTGTCGCTTCGTTACTCGCCGCAGCCGATCACATGTTCTATACAGGAAGACTTCATAGCCATTCCCTGTACAGATATACGCCTTTGTAGCCGCACTCTCTCCCCTTCCTGTACTGTATTTCAAAGCCTAAACAATGGCATTTTTGCACTGTTTCATAGACTGCCTGGAGAAGTATACCAGCAGCCATCCACAACCTCCACCAGCACCACCGGCAGAAAGCAGGCTTGCTGCGGTCCGGAAGCACCTGCGCAGCTATTTTACGGAGGCTGGCCGCCAAGGCAAGCGAAAAAAGCCGACAGCTGCCAACACAATATGCAATGAATAAAACTTGACTGCATTTCAACATACTAGTGAGAAGTTGGTAGATAATTTTGATCCTAAGGTTGATATAATGCCCTTGCACACTGTATACTAGCATTCTTCAACCCTCATTAGGAAAAGTGCATGCTTTAAAGCTACCATCAAACCCTTGAACTGTGCTCAGCAGCTCCAGAACTATTGTTGTGTACTACACATATGTATTCAAAATATCTACAGCATTGTTCACTATTTTGCCATCGATACACATCTTAAATATATTCATATGCTGTCTCGTGCCGCATTCCTACCATCATGCCCATCCACTATGTTCCATCATGTTCCAGCATCCATCATGGTACACTATCCATCATGTCCCAGCTTACATCATGGTACACTATCCACCATGTCCTGGCTTCCACCGTGCCATCACCATAATCCATCATGATGATGGATGGTGGATTCCACCATTCCACATACTGGCAATATTTTCAATAGGGAAGGACAGATGCTGCAATGCAGCTTCGACACCTGGCACGCCGTCTCTCACTGGTTGAGTGGAACTCGCCAAACATCAGAAGAACACGACTGTACCAGCTAAACCCTTCCCGGCATCTCCGCCCTCCATCAGGACTTCCTCGACATGAGGCTTCGCTTCTTTGTCGACTTTGGCTGGGAGTTGCCTTCACAAAGGC
Organism: Hyalomma asiaticum; assembly: GCA_013339685.2. NCBI lineage: Eukaryota > Metazoa > Arthropoda > Arachnida > Ixodida > Ixodidae > Hyalomma > Hyalomma asiaticum. The sequence goes on along the minus strand of CM023484.1, from coordinate 140,041,379 downwards.
ATGCTCCGCATTAATTGGAGCGATCGACAGTGCAAGATGCGACATGTGCGACACCGACGAAACCATGGACCATTTGCTGTGCCACTGTCCGCGATTCGTCGAGGGGAGGAAAACACTTGCTGAGACGCTACGCCACCTTGACGATCGGCCACTTTCCATACAGATGCTACTCGAACACCGCCCTCATCACTCGTCGGCCCGCAAGGCACTAAAAGCACTTTTGCGCTTTTTGAAGATGACTGGTTTGCGCGAACGCCTTTGACAGTGGGACTTGTCCTACAACGTGTTTTTTATTATTCCCCTTCTTTCTCTCTCTCCCATCTTTCTATTCGCCCTTCCCGTTCGCCCAGTGTAGGGTAGCCAACCGGACGCCTTTCTGGTTAACCTCCCTGCCTTTCTGTTTTCCCCTTCCTTCCTTCCTTCCTTCCTTCCTTCCTACACACTTTACGCAGAACGCTGAAATCTGTCCTCTAACGATCCTAATGACTCGCTCTACCGGGTCACCATGTTTTCACAAAATCGTCAGAACCATTTCAGGGTCCCTTGACGGTCGCAGATACCCATGGCTCATTCCCAATAGCCGATGGCTGAGATAGATCAGCCGGAGAATCGGGCTCCTTCGGGGCGGGGCTCTCCCCACGCGGTGGCCTCAACCACGACCGGAGGACACCGTATTCTCACAAGACGGCGACGACGTGCTGGCAGGCGTAACAACGCGAGCAGATGAGACAACAGTCAATCTTCCAAATGAAGGCCTACCATTACCGGCGCCAGCCATCAACGCCCATAATAACTCAATACTACTGGAACGCTCAGAAAAATCGCAAATTCCAGAAGAACATAACAAGCGTTCTATTTGACGCAACGTGCAAGATCACAAACGCACATCCGCACAAATCGTCACTTTGTTATGTGACATATTACAAGAATGTGCATAAATAAGAGCAATTGTTGCACAGGAGAGAGGCAAAAGTGAAGAATTGAGGCACATTGCATCCAAATTCACTACTCAGGCTCTACATCATTCCAAATCTTCAGTATAATCTAACCCGCGACTGACAACATACACGACGGCCACGACAACCACTCCGATACCACGACATACCTAACATCGTGCAACAATCAAGCGATCCCGACTTCACTTACCGCCAAGAACAATGCTCACATCACGTTTCTCACACCTCTAGTGCCAACCCCGTCTCCAACGGCTGCTCTTTTCAAGGCACTTAAAACAAATATCGACCACGTCAAGGAAAACATAAAAATAGGCGACTTGCTTATCCGAAAAACTACTTACGGCCTTACAATTTTAACTACCACAATGGTACATTAACACGACTTCCAGAGGTCATCTCAAGCGACACTATCACTATAACACTCATACAGATATCCAAACTAGAATAGAAGCTCAGGGGAAGGTTGATGATTGAATCGAAGAACAGATCGCAAAATACGATTTAGAACAGGGAATGGCGCAGGAGCCAACGTTTCGACAAGCGGACTTGTCTTCGTAAGGGCGGCAACTGCCTTCTCAAGCGTTCGTTTCTGTACGCCTTTGCACACTCTCCCCCGTCCTCAGAAAGAGAGGAGAAGAGCAGCATGTGCGAACAATAACAAAAAAAAAGGGGGGGGGGAGAGGAAGGTTCAGGGGAAGTTTGGTGGCACGTTAGCGTGACTAATATAAATGGCAAGAGCGAAAGCTTCCAAAGAATCCGCTCCTTGTACATATCTTGGAAATGCATTGTGTGCGCAGTGCTAGAAAGCAGGATGAAAAAAAGAACACACGCTCGGAACAGGAGTGGCTCCTATGGAATGTGTCCCCCACTCCACCCCGCACCACTTGCGCCGCACTTTTTATTTTATTTTTATTTATAATACCCTCAAGGCCGTAAGGCATTACAGAGGGGAGTGGTTAAAAATACATAAACGAAAAGTAGTGAAATAAAAAAATACAATTATTCTCCAAAAACACAGACAAGTTAATTAAACAAACGAATGCAGTGTGAATGCAAATAACAGAACAATTCACCTGGTTATACAATGTTAGCTAACGCTTCGCAAAAATTTTTGTGGTTAGTAATGGTTGCGACGCTTGTGGGAAGGTGGTTCCACTCTTGAGATGTACGGGGAATAAACGACTGAAAGAAGGACTTAGTATCACATGATGCGATTCCTACCTTATGATGATGATCAGCACGGTTTGAAATGTACTGGGGTCGCAGTATAAAGACATCACGAAGTGATGAATGGTGGAAAAGTTTATGAAAGACGGAGAGACGGGCGATTTTGCGTCGGTTAGCCAATGGAATAAGTGCCAGACTGTTTTTCATTGAGGTTATACTCGCAGTACGGTTATAGTTAGAGAGATCGAACAGAGTTATTTTGTACTAGTTCAAGAGAGGTGATAAGGTTAGCATGACTAGGGTGCCATATGGCGGATGCATATTCAAGTTTGGAGCGTATAAGAGTCTTATATAGTAGTAGTTTTAACGTGGATGGTGCTTTGGAAAAGTTACGTCGTAAGTATTCCAGCATTCGATTAGCATTGTTAATTACGTACTCTACGTGAGTGGTCCAACTTAAGTTATTTGTAATGTGTGCACCGAGATATTTATATGAAATGACACATTCTAGGGGAATAGTGTTTAGGTGATAGGTGCTAGGGTTGCAATTAGTTTTGGATACATGCCATATTTTACATTTGTTAATATTTAATTCCATTAACCACTTCTTGCACCCGTCAGCTACATTATTTAGACCAGTTTGCAGTATCTTAGTATAATTAGTATTAGTAATTTCCCGATAAATTACACAGTCATCTGCGAACAGATGTATGTTAGAAGTTACTGAAGCAGATAGATCATTAATATAGATAAGAAATAATAGAGGACCCAACACGGATCTTTGAGGCACACCTGAATGTACTTCAGTGAAGGGAGAATTATGATCATTAGCAGTTACATATTGGAGGCGATTGGTGAGGAAATATTCTATCCATTTCATGAGATTAGTTTAGTAAACTTAGTTTAAAGAGTAGTAATCTATGACATACCTTATCAAAGGCTTTGCTGAAATCCAGGAAAATACTGTCAACGCAGGATGAGTGATCCAGGATTTGATGGAGTTGATGAGTGAAAGAAGCAAGTTGAGTTTCGCAAGAGTATGATTTTCTGAAAGCATGCTGTGCACTAGTGAAGTATGAGTTAGACTAGAAAGTTGGCGAGGTGCGTGAAGATTACATGTTCTAATAATTTACAACTGCTTGTAAGAGATATGGGTCGCGAATTAAGAGGTGAATTTCTGGATCTGGATTTGTAGATAGGAACCACCTTCCCTATTTTCCACTCCTTTGGAAGTTCGCATAAAACCAGAGATTTCTGAAATATTTTAGTTAGAATCATAGAAGTAACGACGCTAGTGCTCTTAATGACTTTACTGTTAAAACATTCGTAGCCAGGAGCAGAGTGAAATGGTAAATTATCAATTAGTTTCATGATACCAGATGTTCCTATGATCACGGGATCCATGGGTGAGTACACGTATTGGCATGTATTAGGGACTTCAATGTTAGAAGATTTTGTGAACTGGCTTGTAAATGAATCATTAATTACTGACGCACACACGTTCTCGGGAATGCTATTACCGGATGAGTCTTACAATGAAATGGCATTGCTAGTGGTAGGGTTGGTAATCTGCCAAAACTTTCTTGGATTTGTTATGAGTGTTTCGGCTAGTGTTCTTGATAAATAGTTGTGTTTCGTGGTTTTCAGAGCTTTTATGTAAATGTTCGAAGCAGATTTGTAGGCTGTCCAGTGCGACGATGAATGAGACAATTTTTCTAAACGAAAGAAACGTTTTTTACGATTTGATAGCCTTTTTAGTTGACCAGGGTACCATGGTGCTTGAGCGTTTGCAATGAATGTGCGATTGCGAATATATTGCTCGGTTAATTTATGAACTGTGCGTGCGAACAGGTCCCAGTTAGATTGAACTGAACGAGCCTCGAAGTTTCTAACGAAGTCGTCGAGAAATGGGCAAGTTCATTATTTATGGCTGCAAAGTTAACTTTACGGTAGTCTCGTATGGTTTTTCGATGTTTAGTCTTTTTCGTGGGAGGAGCATCGAGTGTGAATTTTAGCGAGACATGGTCGCTAATTCCTGGTATGTAATGCGGGAGGCGAGGTCAGGATGAGTTGTGTTAGTCGAGAGTGTTAGCTACGTTACTTGTAATCCTGGTGGCTTCAGTTACTAATTACCGAAAGGTTGTTGCTAAAATGTAACTACACTGTTTAACGCCGTTGTTCTCATCGAACTGGATGGGGGCTCCGCACCTCAAAGTAGACTTTCTGGGAGAAACATTGTTAGCTTGTGCATACCTTAACTTTTGTCATCTTTGTTAACCCCCCCACCTTATCTAATGGCCGTTTCTACCTCCTTCCTATGATCCACAAGGTTAGCACAGATGAACTACCTACTGCAGAAATACCGGGCAGGCCCATAGTGTCTAACATCAACACCCCGACGGAGTCATTATCGAAGTTTCTTAATCACCATCTATCCGACATACCGCCCAACATTCCGTCCTTTATTCAGGATACACCTCACTTCCTGCGGATTATAGAGTCTATTAAAGAAATACAAACACTTTCGGATCAGGCAATTCTGGTAACGCTGGATGTCACCTCCCTATGCAGGAATATACCTATTACAGAAGGAATCGAAGCGCTCTCGAATGCAATGCAGAATAGCAAACGTGCACACGCCGCTGAAGTTTACATCGCGTTACTAAAATTAGTACTCACACTTAAGTACATTGAATTTGACTCGACGAACTACCTACAAATTTTTGGCACCAGCATGGGAACTCCTTTTGCGCCGACCCTACGCCAGTATCTTCACGGGGCAACTAGAAGCACAGCTTTTGGAATCGTCGCCGCTAAAACCTCGCACCTACCTCCATTACATAGACGATATCTTTATTATTTGGGAACATGGTGTAAGTGCACTAAGCACATTTTTTTGGGCATTTTATCTTTCATCCTAGCATTAGGTTTCCCATGCACCACTATTCTAGTAAAATTGACTTCCTCGACACGACAGTATCCATCGAAAAAGGAAAACTAAAGACAACGCTTTACAGAAAGCCAACGGACAGCCAGCAATATCTAGATTATAATATTCATCACCCGCGACACTACAAACAGGGGATATTTATAGGAGAGGCAAGGCGCATAAGAAGGATTTATATCAACGACATGGATTACGTTCACCGCTTAAGCAACTTAAAGGCAACCTTAGCTCAACGAAACCACCCGCACGACGCTCTCAACAAGGCATACAATGACGCGCGTAAACTAGATAGGACACCGGCACTAGAAAAAAAAGAGTCCCTAAAGCGCATGCCAACCATCTGCTACCATTCATAACGCAATACTCCAATGCGCTTCCAAACATAAATAATATTCTTCGGAAATACTATCCAATACTAACAAGCAACGATCACCTTAGAAGAGCGCTTCCGGAAATACCAAGAGTCACCTACCGCCGAAATAGAAGCTTTAAGGACCTGTTACTACACGCCAAAGTAAGCCTCAGCGCACCGCCTGCGTAATAAATTCCTCCCGTCCCAAATATAAGACTTGCAAGCACATTCAAAATGATCATAAAGTTGAAAGCACGGGAAGTGACTATGTCCATCCCGTAAATTGTTTCACATTTTTCAATAGCGGAGTGCATGTCCATGTCGGAGCTACGGGAACAATTAGTTCCCCGTGGCAGGCTCCTTGATACCGAAACTGGACGAAAAAAGAGCGTCTGTGACGTCGATGTCGCCGCCCCCACGGCTTTCGTCACTCGCCCTTGGTCACCGCCGCTCCGGCCGATTCGGCGGCGCAAGCAGCTTGCGTTATCTCCTTGTTATCTGCGGTGTCGGGCGTCGCGGGAGAGTGAGGAAAGCCGTGGGGGCGGCGACATCGACGTCACAGACGCTCTCTTCCGTCCTGTTTCGGTATCAAGGAGCCTGCCACGGTGAAGTAATTGTTCGCGTAGCTCCGACATGCACTCCGCTATTCACAATTTGATCATTGGGATAGGTTGCGTCCAGGACGGGCTCCAAAGTACTCATTTGCTGTAGCCACCAATTACTGATAATTAAAAGGTTAATTAGCGTAATTTCTCGAAGTATGCATACAAGTGCGGAAATTGTTCTGTATCTAGAGGCCGCCAATCCGTATACTCGAATGGTACACAAGACATTCCCGCGATTTATGTTTTTCTAATTTTCAAAATGTGTTGCAACTAAAAAAAAACACCCTGTATTCCCGCCGCCCAATACCACCCCTCCTGTCATAAACACAGAGACTACAATCAAAAACTCTCTGACGCACCCGCTTCCAACTCATACCCTCCTCACTAACGAAACACACTTCTCCCCCACACAGCAACATAAATACACTTCACAAACAATACAAATGGCAAACACAAATCATGTCATCCATAAACATCGCAATGGCTGGGTTATCTAATTTAAAATTCATACACTGCAGCTTACAACATTCAACACACCTACAAAACTCTTGTTTGAGTTCACACATTGAAATAGCTACACCTTGGCAGCGATTTCAGACCCGCACATTAGAGCATCAAAAGTAGCAGGTATTGCTACCATTTTACCTGCATTTTCAGCCCCTTGAGAAGCTCGGAACTCGGGCTGTCCAGAGAGCCCACGATGCGGCAATGAGGATAGGCCTCCCTGTCCCCACGTGGGAGCGGCCCGCAGTGCTGCTCTAAGGGCGGCGCTTCTCAGGACCTAATTAAAAGTTCTTCGTCAGTCTGTCTGTTAAGCCACGTAAGATCCCCGAACACTTCCTTTAGTCACAAATCCAAATTTCGACGTTTTCCCTATTTACGTATCTCTCTTTCGTAGTGGCTGTTACTTGCACATCTCAAAATATTTACTTCACATTTATTTCTGCATACTTTCCACCACACCGACCACTAGACCGTTTCATCGAAAAACTTCATGAATCCCTCATCAAATATAACACCGGCAATGTCATCACCGCCGGTGATTTCAATAGCCATCACCCACTACGGGGTCCTGAACAAGCAGATGTCCGTGGCACACAACTTGTACACTTTTTTACATCTAAAAACCTGTACATATTAAACGCACTAAATTCTCCGCCACCATTTCAAACACCATATGCGCAATCTTGGTAGATCTAACATTAGTCACGTCAACATTAATAACATCATACACATGGCAGGTTATTGATACTAACACACTCTCAGATCACAAATATATCACTATTCATTTCTCTGTACCCCAAGTAGACACCACTAAAAGACTCACCTGCTTCGGCCATGAGAAAATCTTGGACATGATCAAAGCAACACAATGGCTCTCAAAATTAGCTATTTGCTCCTTTTACAATCCCACAACCTTAGATCTCACACTAGACCAATTTTGCACCTTACGCAAGAAACTGTACGAAAAGCACTCCCGGCCATTGCGGCAAACTAAAGCGAAAGGAAATACACGGTGGACCCCTGACGTCACACAAACAAGGGAACAAGTTCGTGCAATGCGCCGTCGACACCAAAAAACAAAAGATCCTCTACCATGCACTCAATATCGCGAACAATATTCCAATGCATTCCAATCGTACAAAAATGATATTCGAAAAGCAAAACAAGCCAGTGAAAAAGACATATGTCAACGACTCACCATACGAAATCTATTCGGACAACCTTTTAAAATTGCATTCGAGAAAAATCATGCACACTCATTTGTTCCTCCTCTTCAAAAAGAGGACGGTACATTAAAAAACTCAGCACTCGGTTCTGAAAATCTTCTAGTCTATACATTAATTTCCAAAAACATCATAACCGACGACACAGATTACCACCGTCGTTTAAGATTGATATCCACAAGCCTCTATTTAAACTGGCCTGACCACAGCCCTTTCACTCACAATGAAAATAGACATGTTCCTACATTACGCAACCGTCGAGCAGCGCCTCGGCCAGACAATCCTACATACAAGTTCATTCAACAATTATTTCACCGCCGCATTTTTCCGCACTCTATTTAATTCATCATTGCAATTAGGTTACTTCCCTCAAATCTGGAAAACAGGTAAAATTACATTCATCTTAAAACCCGGCCGTCCATAGAATTTACCGTCATCCTACCGTCCCATAGTAAGGAATTCGCTTTTTGGGAAAGTACTCGAACGCCTTCTAAATGCCCGTCTTTAGTACTTTCTGCACAGAAATAACCTGATCCACCCAAATAAGTATGGCTTCACAAACTCTAAAAGTTCAACGATGGCTCTAGTAAATCTTCGCAGCAAACTTACCGCTTTAAAATCAACCAAAACACCGGCTGTTCTCCTATCATTAGACTTCAAAGGTGCATTTGGAAGTGTGTGGCACGTTACCATAAAAGTTTTTCTCAAAAAACACAACTTCCCTCGTAACTTATTACAATTCCTACAGCCCTTTTTGCAGCATCGGAAACCAATATACCAAACCCACCCAGGAGCAGCCACAGCAATGCCACCAATCAGAAGCCCGCAAGGGTCACCAGTTAGTTCACTATTACGGAATATAATCATTCATAACCTGCTCAACCTCCCACAGCCCCAAAACACAGATGGACGAGCTTACGCCGATGACACTGTAATATTAGTCCACGAAACATCACGTTAAAGCTTCAAATACTATCAGAAAACGTCCTCGAAACAATACCTGACTGGTCCACCCGCCGTAAGGTAGCAATCAGCACCCCAGTGAGAAATACACATTCCCATTTCACAAGATAACTCCCATTACAGCATCCAAATATACAACACGCAAGCAGTCCATATTTATACGGATGGGACATTTACAAGTGCATCAGGTTCCGCTTTCGTGATTTTCATGTCCTCTCAAATACGCACAGTAATAAAATTTAAAGTTATAAACTGACGCATTGTTATATAAATAACAGCATATCAAGCATTGGCATTGGCAATAACTGAAGCATTGGCATATCTAACACCCATAGGAAACCAGAAACCAGTACACATTTATACCGACTGCTTATCATTACCGTCCTCGCTTAACTCATTAAAACAGGTAGACACCCGAATTTTTATATTAAACGAACACTCCAACAGTTGCAAAACTCCAGTTGCAAAATGCACATATTCCACGTACCCGGTCACAGCAAAATATTCGGAAATGAATTGGCTGATATAGCTGCCTCATCCTCTGCCATGCACGGCACGGTAAGAATGTTTAATGTTTCCATAAAATCAATCCGCAGAAAACTTCACAAAACAATGAAAATTCTCTCTCAGAATTACTGGCAAGCAGCTGGTCAAGAAAGCTCTGTCTACAATTGGCTCCCGAGTATATTTACAACTGCAAACAGCTTTCCACAAAAAAAAAGCATATATATAACAGAATTACTAACCGGCCGCGG